>PVIJ01013413.1:0-45219 GCA_004024925.1 Scalopus aquaticus
GCTGAATTCCTTTGTATCTGTAACTGCCTTTATAAGCTGCACCAACTCTGTGCTGGGCGTCTCCATTTAGCCGACTAGACCGCTGCGTCGGTGCTTCAGGCTATTTGGGACCCTAGCTCGAGCTAGCAATAAACCACCGCTTTGCTGATTGCATCGAATTATGCCTCAGTCGTATTGGACCCGTAAAGTACTTTAACACCATGAAAAAGGCAAATCGCGTCCACGTGCATTAAAAACACGCTCACTGTGATTCACCCGCCAGCGCAGGGGACCCCGCGCCCCCGCCCGCCCGCGGCGAGAGAAGGGGCGGCCCGCCCGCCCTCCGCGCCGTCCCCGCGGCCGCGCTTCCCCGCCGCGCCACCAGGCGGCGCGCGCCCCTCCCGAGCCTGACCTTCGCCCCCGGGGCTTCTCCTTCCTCGGCCCTGCGGGTCCCGCGCCGCCGGGGCGGGCGCTCCTCGAGGCCGTATCCTCCGCGACTTCCGCCCCCACAGCCTCTCGCGCGTCAGCGTAGGGTGAGGTGACATCAGCGCAGCATAACGTGACGTAACACGCAGGGCGGCGGGAAAGCGCCGAGGAAGGAGCAGCTCAGGGGCAGCCAGGCCCGCGAGGAGCGGAGCGCGCCCCCTGGCGGCTCGGAGGGCGCCGCGGCCGCAGCGGGAATAACGCCCGGGAGGGGCCGCGGCGGGCGGGGCGCGGGGAGGCTGATGGGGCCGCTGAGGGAGCGGGGAGTTTGTGGACTCGGAGCTTGAAGGGCCAGGAGAGGAATGAAATTGCGGAGAGGACCCGCTGAAGCAGGGAGTCTCGGTCATTCAGAGAGAAGTCTGCACCGCCCTTCGCAGGCAGCTTTGGATTTAGAACATTAGAATTGGGGATATTATATACGTGTGTGTTAAAAGAAGTAGTGATTCATTTTTGAGAAATGACCTAAGGAAATGTTTTGAACGCAAATAAAAATCCTTATTTGTACACATGCTAACCAGCACTTTCTTATGCTACAGATACTTGGAAACAATCTAAATTAAAACTCCAGGAAAGTCAAATATATTAAAATGTATTCATAAAACAAATGTAGCAATTAGGCACAATAATTCTGAATACTTTTAAATGACCTGAAAAATACTAATGTTATAATGTTAAATGAAGGCAGAAAGATAGAAAATTGTATAGATAGTGTGATTCCACCATGGGTAGAAAATATTGACGAAATAATATACTGTACATGTAGAATAGAACAGAAAAGTTACTTGGCATTACATGGAATATTATACAGCTGTGAAAATTCTGAGGCTCAAGCTACAGCCAGTATGTGGATCATCCTGCCTACATATTGTTGAGTAAAAAAGTCAAGCTATAAAATGATCATAATATGATTTAGACTTTAAATACCACACAAAATTTAAATCAGGTGTTAAGTATACATTTAGTGGTACATGCTTAGGTGGTGTATTGTCATGAAGAGCAAGGGAAATAATTATAATGACATATTCGTGCATACTCAGGGAGGAAGCATATGACACGGTGTGGTCTTATGTTTCTTCACCCAGTTAATGGGAGTTCATTTTGTAATTCTGAGATTTTACACTTATACTATCTGCCTTACACACAGGTGTTGTATTTCACAATTCAAAATATTGGGTCAGCTCCCTGACTGGGGATTGAACTCAGACCACAGTGGCTGGCAAGAGCTTGATAGCCCTGAGACTTAACCCCTGCACCACCAGTGAGGCCTAAAAGTACTTATCCTTTGATGGAAAATCATAGTTCGCTGTTCCTCATTTTATTTTATTCTACTATTCAATTTTTCTACGATCTACAAAACTCCCTTTCAATTTCAGAACCAGTGAATGAAAGCTAATAAAAAAAATTGGTGCCATCATTAGTGCAGTTAACCCCTGCTCCTCAGCAGGTGAAAAGTAACCATAGAATTTTTTTTAAGTCTTCAGAATTCTTTTGTGATTATAGAAAAATTTCTAATGGTGAAAATATGGCATGTGCAGAGGAGCTGCATATCAGTTAATATCAAGGGCACCTCGTTTCTTTACTGAGGGGTGATGGAATCTTAGAGTAGAAAAATTTAGAAAGGAAAGGGTCACAAGGACAAACATTGGAGGTGAGAATAGGGACAATTTATAAATCTTAACTGACCCAGATATGGAAGTTTCCAGCAATCTTAGGTGGGATCAGAGAAGATTATGAGGGAGGAGGGGGCCAAGAGGATTATCAACCTTAGAAGACCAACCCAATCTGACCCCACGGCAATAATTTCCACAATAATTCCATCAAAGAACATTATAAAAGCATTATAACAGAACATTATCCTTACACTAGCAAAATGCAGTTTTTGTTTTTTTTTAAAAAAAGATTTATTCATTTATGCATACAAGAACTGGGGTGTAGGCCATAAGTGGGGGTGACAGGGTTCACCAGAGACAGAATGGGGAGCAGAACTGGCGGACTGACTGAAATACGCTGCTGAGGGGAGCAGCGGGTGAGACAGGAGAGGTCTGCTGCGCCATGTGGATTGAACTCGTGCTGCAGTGGCTGCAGACAGCTTCATAGAGCTGAGACTAAAAAGGTACACTTCAATGAAAGGAAGTCACTAATACATAACAGATGCTACCGCAATGTCTATCTGTGCCCTTTCTTTTTTGACAATGTCATTTTCAACCAAGCAATTATGACAACAAATGTTACAGTCTAAAGATCGACACATTTTAGCAATTCTGAAAATTGCACACAAACCTTATAAAATTGACATCCAACAAACATTTCCAACCTATACTTTTGGGGCAATTGAGCCTTCCCCATTTATCTTACAATTTTTAAGTGGACACTATTTTGGGAGCAGACAGAAGACATCTGCCTCCATTTCACATTGAGTCTCCTCGATGTCCAGGCGAAGCAGGGCCGACACACCCTAAACACCCATTGCGCGCGGACGTGAGGGCCGCTGTCCCTGCTCTGTCCAGTGCCCTCAACGGCGGGGCTGACTCTTAGCAGGTTGTGTGTGGAAGACGCTGTCGCCTGTGCTCTGTGAGCAGACACCACGAGGGTTTCCTACTCACACAGAGGCCTGGGTCTCTTCCCTCCGCAGCGCTGCAGCGTCCAGCCCAGGGGGCGGCGTCAGCCCGGCCTGGCTCCTGCTTCAGCTGCGCACCCCGATGGCGACCCTGGGCCTGCGGGCGTTTGCTGGGGCTGTTGCAGTTGCCCTGCAGCCTGCGGAGGAAACTTTTTAGCTAGATACATAGACAGACAGACAGATAGATTTCTATACGTACATATGACAGACAGACAGAGTGAGGAAAAGGCTAAGGAACTATGACAAAAAAGGAAAGTGACCAAAGAAGAACCTGCCTGGACTAAGACCTGTCACGCAGGCGGGCAGGGGACGGGAGCCGACGGGGCCTGTGGGCTGGACGGGCCTGGGGAGACGTGAGGAGCGACTCACCTCGCTGGGCGGCCCCCTGGCTATTCCGGCGAAACACCCGATGGAATGGCGGGAAGGCAGCACGGGGACTGGTGAGGTCAGACCCGGCTCCAGGGAGGACGCGGGGCCTCTGTGGAGAGCGGGGCCGCGCTGCCCGCCGGTCTCCTGAGCGCGTGCGGAAGGGCAGTCGATGCCGGCTCAGGAGGCGGCTCCTGAGAAGCAGAGGAGACACTGACCATGGGGCGGCTGCTGAGGGCAGCGATGGGGCCAAAGCGGACCAGAATGAGGCCCACGGCACCGGACTCCGCCCTCGCCCTCCCCCGCCCCGGGGAAGCTGGCGGAGGAGCAGGGAACTGGCGCCACGGGGCATCCGCGCCTGCAAGGGGGAGCTCGACGGTGCCAAAGGCGCTGAGCGGAGGGGTCCGGGAAGGCGGGAGGGAGCGTGCACGGGGGGCGGGGACGGCCGGGGCGGGGGCACGTGTGTGCGGCAGCCTCCTCGCCGCGGGGCTGCAGCCCCGCCCGTCCAGCCCTGCGCCCCGCGCCGTCGCTGCTCTCCCCAGCCGCGCCCGCTTTGCCCAGCCTCGCCGCCAGGGGGCGCGCTCCGCCGTCTCTCTGCGCTTTTCCCCCAGGAGCCGCGAGCTCCCCTGGACCCTCCGTGCTTCCTCAGCCCTCACTCAGCATCCACCTCTGATTACTGCGTCTCATTATATGGATATACAGTAATTATCCATTCCCTAGGGTCTTCATTTAGATGGTTTCCAAACATTCGTTACTATAAAGAGGTGCTTTAAAAATTTTACACGTAGGGCCTCCCCGGTGGCGCAGCGGTTAAGCGCTGCGCTGTGGAACTGTCGGCAGCAGCTACGCGAGTTCGACGCCCGGCGGGGGAGAATCCCACGTGGCGCGGCAGACCTCTCCTGCCTCACCCGCTGCTCCCCTCAGCAGTGTGTTTCTGATCTGCCTGTTCTGCTCCCCGCTCTGTGTCTGGTGAACCCTCTCGCCACCCCACACCTCTGGCCTGTACCCCTGCTTGTATGCATAAATAAAAAAAAATTTTACACGTAAAGATTTTTATGAGTATTTTGAGCATTCCTTAGGTCACTCCCCCAAAATATAATTCCTATAATAGGTAATATAAATAGTCTAAATTCACAGTTCTCTGCAGATGGTGGAACCAATTTATTATTTTCTCAGGAAAGAATGAGAGTACTTATTTCACTTCATCCATGCCAACATTTCATTATTTCTGTCTCTCTATCATCTTCAATATTTTGATGCAAACTTTGCACTAGAACCAAGTACATAAAAAGTTTTATTGTGTATAAGAAATATTTAACTACTTTAGACTCTCAAAAATGAACAGCATTAGCTCAGTTGTACCAATAAATGAAAAATTTTAAATATCCCAAATTTAAGGAGGTTAAATAGAAGAGTAAAGGAATAAAACTGTAGCAGAATAACCCGAGGCTCCCAAACATGTGTTTTCTTGGGACCACACAATGAGATGACATTAACGGAAGTTATACAGCACGTGGATACAGGTAGCTGGAAGCATAACGCAGTTGTAGCCACCGGGATGGGGACAGATGAGAAGTCTAATACAACCTCTCACACCTCATCCTGTTTTCTCCTTCCCCATGCTTTGGCTGGATGCAGATGACTCCATGGACATAGAGGACAGAACCCCCAAAGAACCTTCGTTCCTTTACAATCACACAGAATCACACCCGGCCAGAAAGACACTGATACGTGGGAGGGAGGGATTTTAGGGCCAGGTATCTGGAACCCCAGGTTAAGCTACAGCCGCTGGGTCCATTTGCTGTTACCATTACAAAGGATTTCTTTAGTGATAAATATATTCTGGAAACTCTGTTCACTGTGTTACACTTTCTTACTTAGTCATTTCACTCATTATGCCATTCTTATGCCATTAATACCATCTTAAATAAAGTTATTTGCACAACATGCAGTTTTTTTCTTGAGTTAAGATCATTTCTCTTAAACAGGGAGAAGTGGAAACATATGAACTGTGGCTTCTCTAGACTGTTCAGTTCATGTCTGCCACACTGTTCTGGCTGTTGGTAAGCACAATCCTTGCCTAACTGGGAAAGATAATGGTATTTAGGGGGAAAGTGCATAAATCTAACCCTTCACAGCATCATTGAAGTCTCTCTCAGTATGTCTTTCTTTGATATACATACTTGGATTTGTGCTTAAATTAGAAATAATCAAATCATTTACCAAAAAAAAGTATAGTGCCAACAACTGCACAAGGACTATAAAAATCTTGGAAAGTCTCCTAGAGGACCTACATTGTATTGGAGAAAAGAACCAATCCAGATGAAGGAAAGCACCAAATAATCAATTTCCAACCTCCGCAGGATGCAGGTGAGATGCCACTGAAACGTGCACGAACGAGATGTACCTTTTGTCTGCAGTGAAGAGGAAGAGTTAGGTCTTGAAACTGAATGGGCTCCGCAGAGAGAGTTGCGGGGCAGGCCCCAGACTGGCGGGGGGAGGAGGACAGTGGGGCCTGTGCTCGGGCCTGCAGCAGCAGCTCGCCGTGGAGGAGGGCAGGAGGCCACGGGAAATGGGCAGCGTCAAAATAATAACTTTAAACAACAGAACAAGGAATTCTGGCTTCTGAGAGTTGATATGGGAGCTACTGAAGGTCTTGGGCAAGTGAACACATGATGAAAATAGTGCTGAAAAAACTGGCAAAGAGAAGAGCAGTGTTTCTAACATTTTCTTATATTATTGCCTTGACTTGTTTTTCCTGCACCACTCTCCTCTGTGAAATTTTAATACACAGATACACTTCAAAAAGACTTCACTAAGAGTAAATAGTATCAGATGCTGTTCTGACAGGAACAGGACTCGGCAGCTACAACTCAGAAGCTGCCTCGTGCCTATCGCCCTCCTGACACCACGGTGTGAGGAACAGGGCTGACGGGCTGCTCCTCTGCGGCTGACCTGGCCTGCTGCTCACGAAGCGTTATCTTGGGCACTCACCTGAGTTTTCCTTGGAGTTCTGGGTTCTACACAGGAAGGTGTGTAGGACAAGACACAGGCTTCTTGATGTCCCTTTGTTCACAAGCACATTGGCTGTAGCGGTTTGGGCAGCCTGGGTTGTAGCCACAATCTCCTTCCTCTCCAGTCAGTGATACAAAACCTGCAAGATTTCATTCAAGCAAGTGATACACAATTACCACTCCATCCAGCCCTTGATTATCTCCCTGAAATCTTCTCTGTGCTCTTTAATATCCGTGGCTCACATAGGGCAGCAGGAGATTCATCTATTTCTGTAGGAACACCCAGATAGGCAGCCAACAGAAAAGAGTGCCTTCCCTGAACACGGACACAGCTACTGTATGTTATGACCTAGGCCTGCCCTAGTTCATACAAAAAGAATCCTTAAATTGTTAAGATTCTTCTTGTTCTCTATTTTCCAGCACTTAAGGAAAATGGCCATCTGTCACTGCAAATGTCACAATCTTTCTGTGTACACAAAGGGTGAATAAACTTTCTAAAATTTGTTCTATTACCTTAATTAACTGCAGACTCAAATGAAAGGCTACTTTTAGTGTTGGGACATGTATGTCTTTCACTTATTTTTTTACAAGATGGAAACCATGAACTGCACCAAATGTTGAGAAGAAACAGCAGAGGTGGTTCCTCTACACCCACAAGAACACAGTGGCCACTGAGGATGTCCAAGCAGCAGCACATAGATTATCCTGGACTTGGAGAGAACATGAGACCCCAGTAACCCACTCAGACTCAGCTCTCCTATTATTCCAGATTATTCTGAAATTAGATAAAATAAATTTTTTAATTATTTCTTCTCAACTAAAATTATTACCACGTCTTCCATTATATCAAAGGTACTTATTCTAAATCAGATGCCAATTTTTTAGTCAGCCTCAAAGTTGTAAAGACAGCTTTCAAATGAATAGTAATATTCCACAGGTCTCAGCGATAACATTACAAGCCTATGAGGCAGACCCACAATTCAGGCTTATGTGGGAATACCTTTAGTGCAGCTTCAAATATTATTTTAGACAAATATTAAATGATCTCACCAAATAATTATATTTCCATCATCAAAGCAAATTATGAATTAGAAACTGGTAGGAGCTTACGGCACTGAAATATCATGCCAAGTTCTTATATTCATGAAGAACTAGGTGGTTATTTTCAGACACAGCTCCCACTGAATAAAACTCTAAAGCTCTCAACACCATTAATCTTATGTTCATTATAAAATTACCTAACAACAGCAATGAACAGTTGCTCCAAATTACCAGTGTCTCAGTCAATGGTTTCCTCAATTGGAAATCCTGATATAGGCATGTATTTGTCAAGTACAATAAAAGAGGAAATTCTCTCTTAGTCACACTGGATCACTCCAGAAAGAAGGTGTCTTCTGATCAGGTGTCGAGCTATGAAACACAACCCCCCTTATTCCTGCTGACAGAGCGCTGACCTTTCCCAGGGCATCAGTGTGCCAACTCCTGAACAGTGCTCTTCGTCCACACCTTCTCCGTGCCTCCTTACTAGCTACAACCGGAGAGACCGAAATATCAAATTTGCGAAGAGGATTCTGAGGAGACGTTCTCTTTCCCTGCAGAAAGAGACTGACTTACCCCTTTCTTCCCTCTGACTGTGCATGGCGGGTGTGTCTGGAGCTGCAGCAGCCGCCTTGAGGCACTGAAGCCCCAGCAGTCGGCAAGGACAGTGGAGCAGAAAACACAGCGCTCGGGCGCTGCGACAGTGGCCAGGAGCAGCGCCCAGAGCGGGCCTGACTCCAAAGCCGTCGTCGGTGGTTTCCTGTCGTGCCCCAAGGTCACTCCCGCCGGCAGCACAGCACTAGCGGGGCTCGCCGGGTGTGGGCGCCCCGTCCAGCCGTCCCTGCACTGGGGGGAGTCTGTGAGTCTCCCTCCACTTGGGGCACCATTCAGGTGTTAGGCTCAGTTGAGTGGGATTTGGGAAAATTTGGTATCTATAGTTGGTATTTGGAGTCTCCCATTTGTTTTGGGATTCCAGAGATTTGGTTAAAAAAAACTACAGGAGGCACCACCTGTGCTCCCTCTGAAAGTCCTTGAGAAAAAGATGAAGAGTGGCCGACCTGCAGCCGCACACCACGCGTGAGCACCGCTCCTGCCACCGCTGTGCGGCCCCGCACACTGACCGCAGGAGCAGCCCGCGGGTCACCAGAGGCGGCCGCACTCCTCGCCCTGCCCAAACCAGCTCTGTGTGCACAAGCCCCTCTTTGTCCTTTTCTTTTTTTTTTGATTTATTTTTTATTTATACATACAAGCTGGGGTACAGGCCAGAGGCGTGGGGCGGCGAGAGGGTTCACCAGAGACAGAGCGGGGAGCAGAACAGGCAGATCAGAAACACACTGCTGAGGGGAGCAGCGGGAGACAGGAGAGGTCTGCTGTGCCCTGTGGGTCAGCTCCCTGGCTGGGAATCGAACTCATGTTGCTGTGGCTCTGGATAGCTTCATAGTACTGAGATTTAACCTGTTGTACTACCTGGGAGGCCCAGTCGTCACTTCTTTTTTTTTTTTTTTTAAAGATTTATTTATTTATACATACAGCTGGGGTACGGGCCAGAGGTGTGGGGCGGCGAGAGGGTTCACCAGAGACAGAGCGGGGAGCAGAACAGGCAGATCAGAAATATACTGCTGAGGGGAGCAGCGGGGAGGCAGGAGAGGTCTGCCGCACCATGTGGGATTCTCCCCGGCCGGGCTTCGAACTCGCGTCGCCGCTGCCGACAGCTCCACAGCACAGCGCTTAACCGCTGCGCCACCAGGGAGGCCCCCTCTATGTCCTTTTCTGAAACACAGTGTAAGTTTGGGTGCTTTGGCCATGGGAACCCTAAGGTAACCCAGAACCCTCTGGGACATTGGTTGGACCCTGGAGGGCTGGCGGGACCAGCGACAGCAGCGGGCCTGGGCCAAGGCTTCTGCTCCCTTTCTGTCCTCCTTACTTTACTTTTTCTTCACTCTACGCAAATGGCTTTGAAGATCTGAACTTTGTGGTATGCTGTCTGTGTGAATGAGGAATTCAAGCAAATACCTGAAATCAGCTCTGAGATAATTTAAAAATTTGGTATTTTCTACTTTGTGCATGTTTAGTCAGACAATTAATTCAGTATCACCCATCATTATAAAAGAGAGTTGGACGCTGGGCAAGCTGAAGAGTTTCTCCACTTTAAGGAGGCCTTTTCTTCCTTCTCTATTTTTTTTAATTTATTTATTTATACATACAAGCTGGGGTACAGGCCAGAGGCATGGGGCGGCGAGAGGGTTCACCAGAGACAGAGCGGGGAGCAGAACAGGCAGATCAGAAATGCACTGCTGAGGGGAGCAGCAGGCGAGGCAGGAGAGGTCTGCCGCACCATGTGGGATTCTCCCTGACTGGGCGTCGAACTCGCATCGCAAGCTGTTGACAGCTCCACAGCGCAGCGCTTAACCGCTGCGCCACCAGGGAGGCCCCTTTTCTTCCTTCTCTAAATCCACTGGCCTCTTCTGATCATACTCTTCCATTAAGACTTCTGGGCTCAGGCTCGGCTGGACTTCCTAGTCAGCTATAAAGGAAGCTTACTGGTCGGCTGGAAAATTTCTAAACTGCTTATTGGCCTGTAATAAAATTAGAGATTTTTTTTTTAAATCTAAGATTCTTATTAAAATTAACCAGCTTAGTAAGCAAAAACTATACAGAGGGAAAAAGGGCTTATGTTAACTAAATTCCTAACCTCAGGTTTCTGATTAACAGGCTAACTGCAAAATAAGATCTTAATGTCTCTCTCCTCTTGTCCTCCTCATGGTCCATGAAAAAGGTATTTTTTAAGTTTCAGCACTATCGAGCTACCGCCAGCTACTGTGGCCTGAGTTCATGAGTTTGATCCCCAGCCGGGGGCTTCCCCCAGGGCACAGCAGACCCCTCCTGTCTCCCCGCTGCCCCCTCAGCAGTGGGTTTCAGGGGACCCGCCTGTTCTGCTCCCCACTCTGTCTCTGGGGGGTCCCTCTCACACACACCCCTGCACCTCTGGCCTGCAGCCTAGCTCTTGTATGCATAAATAAACACATCTTTAAATAAATAAATAAGGTATTTTTGGTTTTTCTTAGAAGTAGGCCTAATCTCAAGTGAGGTCAAACAGAAACAAGGACTTTGGGAAATAATTCAAATTTTCTATGCTTGTCTTCAAAGTGGTTCCAGTCTTGGGACCCAGAGTGTCGCCGAGTGGGGGGCAGCGCCGGGAGCAGCGGGGTGAAAGTCCCTCGAATCCGCGAGGAGCAGGGGAAGCCGAGAGGGCCACACCGGGAGGCGATGTGCAGCCCCACGCCAAGGCCGTCTGCACTTACTGCACTCAGGTGCAAGGTGGGCAAGCACTAGGGGTGTGGGGGGTGAGTGACCAGGGGCCACGCCTGGCCCCGTCGCCCTGGCCCGAGCACCCCGTCTCCATCGCCCCTGCTGTCCTCAGCAGACGGCCCCCGGCGCTCCCCAGACCAGGACTCCGGCCCTTGGCGAGGGGCCTCTGCAGGACCCCGGCCGGCTGACCCACAGGACTCTGGGCACCGGGGCGATGTCCCCGAGAACAAGGGGGCGGGGCCCACGTCTCCCCCTTTCTGGCTACTGCGGCTCAGGCTCCGGACACGAGTCTGGCGAGGAGACAGACGGCGTCTGGGCGAGGCGAGAAAGTCCGCACGGCGCCCGACCGCACGCCTGGAGCAGGATTGCGAGGGCCGGGTCCTCTTCCGGCCTCCAGCTCCAGAGGACAGTGCGCTTCCCCGCGCCCAGGGTCCGGACGCAGTGGCTGTGGCCACGCTTAACTGGAGAACCGTTGGTACGAAGGCGAAGCAAGGAAACATGCAGACACGGGGCCTTGTGGCCAGCGGGCAGTGGCCATCAACGCCGGCGAGGAGGACACGCGACCGAAGGTCCAGAGCGTGGAGCAAGGGGAGGAGGCCCCTGAACCCACCAAAAAGGGAACTTTTGTTCTGCCACCTCCAGGGTCACCGCGGCTTGTCCACAGTGATGGGGCCGGTCTCGCCTCGGGGCCCCTGCAGAGAAGGGCTCCTGCACGGCTCGCGGTCAGAGGCAGCGGACGGTCAGCCTGTCCTCCCAGCGGCCGAGGCTTGGCCAGCCCCTCCCTCTCTGCAGACGGGCCGGCCCTTCCCAGCGGCGCGATGGGGGTGCGAGGCTGGCCCTGGGGCCCGAGCTGTCCGGTGGGCAGCGGAAGCAGCCCAGTGAGAGCCGAGGCCGAGCGCCCCGAGGGCCCCGGGGCCTGGCTGGGCAGCTGCGCGTGTCACCGGCCCCTCGTCCTCCCTCTGGCCTCATTGGTGGCCTGCCGGTCTCCTCCCTGGCCTTGCAGACCTGAAGGCCCTGTCCAAAGGGTGAGGAGGGGCGGGCGGTGACCTGGCCCTGCTTCTGTGGCCAGGGCTGCAGAGACCCGCGGAGGGTCAGCAGCAGGAGATGCCGGCGGAACATGAGACTTTTAAGCCTCACATCCCGTCACAGCCCCACCGGCCCTGCACACTGAGCAGCTGCTTCCCACGGAAGGCTGGACATGCCCAAACTGGTCCAATTTGTCTAGAATTACAACATCAGGGAAGTTGGAATAGGATTAATGAACTTGCAGATTTCTATAAAGTACTTAATTATCTAGCGTGACTAAGATTTTTTAGTACATCTGGATTTCTTTGACAGGCTCAGTATTGCTGACAGGATTAGATTTCTTACTTAGCCAAGCCTGGGGGTAAAAGGTCACCAGGATATTCAGGTTACCTAAGCAGTCCATGCTATCAAGCTAGCAGAGACAGTTTTTAATATTTTCATCCTTTCTGTAGACTAAAAACCAAAACATAAGTACTCTTAAAACAAACCTAAACTGTTTTTAAATTTATTTATGCATACAAGACATGTGCTTCAATGTTCTTTTAGGTGAGATGTATAAAATTTTCACTTCCTTACAATAAGGAGCAAAAAAGTAAAGCTGAAAACTCAGCAATTGTTAGTTTAAATGATTCTGGATATTTAACAAATTTTTATTACTAAACTTAGCAAAACCTTAGTTTTATAGAAGATTTGGCCACCATGTAAATAATGATTAGAGAACAAATTCAAGGTGGAAATGCCAAGTATAGCTTCAGCTTTTTTCTTAGGACTGGACTTTTCAATTGCATAGTTGTACATGTAACAACCCCATATACCAAGCTGCTGGTCAGGAAGCACCAGACGGGCTAGTGAAGGCAGAGGGGCCGGCGTCTCTCCGGCACCCCCTGCACAGCGGCCAGAGACACGGCAGAGCCGAGAGCGCATCCCGAGCTTTGGGGTCCACTTTGAACTTTTGTTAGGTCAAGGAGGAAAAAATAAGTCATTTGGGGTATTAGCCTGGGGAAAAAAAAGTATTTTTCTCCAAGGGGAAAAGTGGATTCATCTTCCTGGAAAGTAACTTTACTAAAAGAAATTTAGTGAAAGGAAAAAAACCTTAAAAGTAAATTTATCTTTGTTAATATAGATCAGGTTAATTACTCTTCTCTTGCTGAATGCCATGAGCTTTGTTTTTAAAGTAAATACATTAATACATAGAACAAAGTATCTATACCCACCATTATAACCTTAAGGCAGGCATGCTTCAAATCAAACCATCAAATTTTGAACTAGTTCTTGTTTGCTGAAATTCTAGCTCACAATCTCAAAATTTGGGATTTGTATAGACATCGCTTATAGTTAATCATCCATAGGTAAAAAACAAAAACAGACACAGAGATCTCTTGATTTTCATTTAAAATTTTGGCCATGTATGCTAATTTTAAGAATCATTATTTTACCAATATTGATGAAGACACCAAGAACTTTTATCAATTTAGTTTCTAAGTTTTTACTGACTTCTTCAGGTAAGAAAACTTTCCTTAACTCTGCATTACTGAGACATGATCCTTTGGCTTTACTTTGTTTCTGCCCTATCTCACTGAGACCAAGCAAGCTTTTAAGACAACAGACACTTTTTTTTTTTTTCACAGACCACGCATGGGGAAGGCAGGAGAAGAGGTGGATTAAGGTCTTTTTTTACAGTTTGTCTGCACCTAGGTTCTTAACAGAAATTTGAGATTTAGCTCACAGAAAGCTGCATTTTCACTCTATAGTTTTTACCAAGTTAATTAGTTTTAATAAGAAACTTAACTTTTCATAGGCCCAATAAGCAATTTGGAAGTTTTTTTCTCAACCAATAAGCATCCTGTATAACTTGTTAGCAAGTCTACAGTAACTCAGCAGTTTTTGCCTTCAACAGTCTAGACTTCAAGATTAGGAAAACACAGGGAAATAGAATTTTCTACACATAAAATGGACCACAACAGTCTATCAAGGTAGACAAAAGGAGAGTCCCGCTCCCTCACAGCTAGAAGGCAGCTGAGACCTGCCAATGATCTCAACACTGGAGCAAATTCCAGGCAGCTGTTTGCTGAGACCGGAGGCAGTCCCCCCTCCCCTCATCCCCCCCCCCCAGCCAGACACAGTGGGTTAGAACTGTTTTGATCAGAACATTCCATGTAGTCATCTCACAGTTAGTGCTTATCAATTCCAACATGCCCTTAGTAAAAGAGCTTTGAATTCCATTTTCACTGATGCTAGTACTCAACTCTTTAAAGACTGCAAACAGCAGTTTCATGTCTAACACCTCTGTTTGCCCCTCTCATAGCTGGGAATGCATGAAGAATTTCTCCTACTCTGTGCCACCCAACACGGGAACATTTCTCCATCATGAGCTCATAGTCACAAAGGGATGACTGGGGTGCCTAAGGTGGTTTGGGCAGAACCCAGGGAGGGGAAGGAGGTAAGGGAGGGGTGGCTGAGGCCCTTGTTGAAGCAGAAATATTTTTAGGAGAAAGTAGAGGAGGGGGTTCTTTTGTAATGTCCTTATGAAGCAGGAAGTTGCTCCTTTTGCTGCTTGGAGTCTGCTGCTCACCGGGCGGAACGACGGGGGAAAGTCCGCGGAGCGGCTGTGCACCCTGACCCCTTCCCAAACACCGTCCCCGATAGCTGGGGTGACAGGCGTCCTCATACAAACTGTAAAACCTCGCCACCCCTGTTGCTCGGGCTCAGACTTTTGGGGCTACCTCTGGGCCCGACGGCGTGGCCACTGAATCTGTCTCTCCACCTCTCTGAGAGCCGCCTGATTTCTCTGGAAAGTTGTCGGGTGAGCGGTTATGTCCATGAGTTGGCTTGATCGCCGAATGCACAGTTATGAGTGATGAGATGAGAGACCTTCACCGGATCAGTTCTGCTCCTTGCCACAGGTATTATCCTACCTTCTCACAACCACTTAAATCCAAGGCCCCATGACTAGGACACCAGGGGCATTTCTGGTTATCAAAATGGTTATCAAGAGGTTTCCTAACTGCCGCCTTGTTACCTTGTAGCTGACATTTTTTTAAAAGATTTATTTATGCATACAAGCTGGGGTACAGGCCAGAGGCGTGGGGCAGGGAGAGGGTTCACCAGAGACAGAGTGGGAAGCAAAACAGGCAGATCCACGGAAATACACTGCTGAGGGGAGCAGCGGGCGAGGCAGGAGAGGTCTGCTGCGCCCTGTGGGAATCTCCCTGGCAGGGTGAAATCGCACCTCCGCTGCCTACAGCTCCATAGCCAGCCCTTAACCTCTACGCCACCAGGGAGGCCCTGTAGCTACCATTACTAAGAGCTCTTGCAATTGCTTTCTGTGTTGTTTTTCCCCACACATAAGTATACTCCTCATTTTGCAAGAAAACAAACTTGGGCTTCTCTGTTGGCACAACAGGTTAAGCACAGTGCTGTGGAGCTGTCGGCGGCTGTGAGTTTGATGCCCGGCCGGGGAGATTCCCACAGGACACAGCAGACCTCTCCTGCCTCGCCCGCTGCTCCCCTCAGCAGTGTATTTTGATTGATCTGCCTGTTCTGCTCCCCACTCTGTCTCTGGTGAACCCTCTCACTGACCGACACCTCTGGTCTGCACCCCAGCTTGTATGCAAAAATAAATAAATCTTTTTAAAAAGTGCATATCTTATTTAAAAAAAAAAAAGGAAGAAAGTATTAAACTTGTCTCCAAGAAAGAGAAAGAGACAAGAGGAGTCACTCAGATACCTGAGAGGGGATCTCTCAGGTGTGGCCACGGTGCGGTGTTTTGTGTCAGTCTGTGTGTGGTACTTAGATGAGAAAGTGGCTACCCAGCCGTCACACTGAGCCAGCACGCTCAACCTTGTGGTGCAGAACTGAATCTTCCTTCCAAAGGGCAAGAGAAAACAGCCCAGACTGAGAGGAGATCAGTCCTTTATGGGCACCCCAGGGCTTCTAAATGGTATATGGGCCACTTTCGTCAGAAACCAAACTCTCCGATAGGATGCCAGGACTTTGTCTTCTGACTGGCAGTTGGGCTGATCCCTAACCGGTCTGGTTGCTAGTTTATCCCGCCGTGGGAGACGGGACGGCGGCCACCCTGACGGTGTTTAACTGGCCAACCCATGCCCATTCTTCGCGGCCTCTTAACTGGCTCCAAAATAAAGTAAACATCTAGAAAGAGACAGAAACATTTGCCATTTGAGCCTTTCAACCTACTTAAAAGAAACATATGAGATTTGGCCTTTTCAGCTTACCTTTTGTAAAGAAAAAGGACAGGGAAAGAGGAAGAGACAGAGGAAAAAGAAACCTCTAGGTGAAAAACCCCAATTTGACCTCCTGTAGAGGTGCAGAGCTGGACCTACCGCCATCTGTTATTTTCCTTACCTGAGATGACGCCGGGGTCCTCCACCCTTTTCTCAGGCTCCCTTTTGGGCTCAGGAGGTCAGTCCCATGCTTCCTCCTCCAAGCTGGTCAGATCAGGGTCACCATCTGTTGACCAGTGGGGTGGCAGCTGGGGAGCAGAGTGGGTGAGAGAGATGCTCAAAGTCCGCACGGAGCAGGGGAGGCCGACGTGCAGCCCCACCCAAAGGTGGTCTCCTGTTTATGGACTCAGGTGCAAGGTGGGCAAGCACTAGGGGTGTGGGGGGGTGAGTGACCAGGGGCCACGCCTGGCCCCGTCGCCCTGGCCCGAGCACCCCGTCTCCATCGCCCCTGCTGTCCTCAGCAGACGGCCCCCAGCGCTCCCCAGACCAGGACTCTGGCCCTTGGCGAGGGGCCTCTGCAGGACCCCGGCCGGCTGACCCGCAGGACTCTGGGCACCGGGGCGATGTCCCCGAGAACAAGGGGGCAGGGCCACACTGGAGGTTTTAAAAACGGGACATTTTACTCTGGCGTGTGAAGACTTTGGCCCCACCTCACACTGGAGGCCTTTTTGACGCGAGAGCACATCAGGAGAGGCCCTACAACCGGTGTGGTGCAGGCAGGAAGGGCACGGAAACCAGCCAAGGACGCTGCCCAGACCGCCCGCCGGTCACTGAGCTCTTCACCACATGCCCAACTGAAACTACTCAGGCTCAGGCAACAACAACGGGGTTTATTTGACAAACCAGGGAAAAACAGAAAGTCACTGAAGCCAAAAATGCACGTTTACCTCACCTGAAGCCATGTCTAGTCTTCTAAAGTCCCAAACAAACAGCAGCCAGACGGCGTCTCCCCGCCATGGAGGACATGGAGCTCCTCTCCTGAATAGGCCACGTGCGCAAGACGGCGTCTTCCCGCCTTGCAAACAGGCCAGACTCCAGGCCGGGTCCCACTCATGAAGGCAGCAGGAGATGCTCCCAGAGGTTCCAAAATGTCCAAAAGCAGCACCGGACAAGTAACATTCAAGAGAGCAGCTGCAGCAACTAATTGACTCGACAAACAGCCACTCACACATTTGAGGAAGGCACCCAGCTCCAGGTCTTCGCCTTCTCTCCTCGGCTTTAACAGCAGCAAAACTGGGAACAGTTTCAGTCACTCAGCTACTTGCAAAGCCTTCAAACTTCTCTCTTCAAAGATATGTGCAGTGGGGGCCAAAATCACTGACCCCAAACGTTGAAAGCTCAAACATTCAATTCTCGGACACTAAATCCTCAAATCCGGAACTCTGAATCCTGAAGACTGAATAATCTGTGCCCCTTCTGCAGTCCCTTATATTTCTTAGCAGTTATTAATTCAATTTTTAAAAAGAATATTTAAAAATTGAATTAATAATTGTTCTGTGTTTTTACAAATATTGGTAAGATAACTACTTCTAAAAATTAGCACCACGGCCAAAATTCTAAAGAAAAGACATTTTTGTCTCTGTTTGCTTTGTGTCTTTTGTCTCTGGACGGTTATTGTGGTGAAATTACTTAGGAATGGCACCTATATAAATTCTAACAGAGAAAAAAACAAATTTTGAGACCACGATCTAGAATTTTTAGTAAACAAAACTAGTTCAAAATGTAATGGTTTAATTTGAAGCATGCATACCTTAAATTTATAATGTTGGATGTTAATACTTTTATTCTATGTTTAGATGTGTTTGATTTTAAAAGGAAGCTCCTGGTATTCCAAGAGTCGTTGATATGGTCTATGTCAACAAAGATAAATTTGCTTTTTGATGAGTATACCTAAACGTCTCTTGATAAATGTCCTTCCCACAGCAGCTAAAGCCCCCTGGATGAGTTCCTCAGTCATACTGAGTCTCTGCCATGTACACAGGAGACGTATATGGTATTAAGTCTCCCTCTGATTTTTCTTGCTTTTTTAAAATCTCAATGAGCTGCTTGGTTAGTTTTCACCAGTCTAAAAAAGAACCCTGGTGTGTGGAATTATTCCACTTACAATCCTGTAATTAATTTGGAATTTTTTTTAAAGTGCTATTACTAGCACTTCTTTTTTATTTAAAGATTTATTTATTTATACATACAGCTGGGGTACAGGCCAGAGGTGTGGGGCGGCGAGAGGGTTCACCAGAGACAGAGCGGGGAGCAGAACAGGCAGATCAGAAACACACTGCTGAGGGGAGCAGCAGGCGACGCAGGAGAGGTCTGCCGCACCATGTGGGACTCTCCCCGGCAGGGCGTCGAACTCGCATCGCCGCTGCCGACAGCTCCACAGCGCAGCACCTAGCCACTGCGCCACCAGGGAGGCCCCTAATTTGGAATTCTAATCAAAGAGAAACTAAAGCTACAACTGGTAACTCCACCTTGAGTCTGTTACTTTCATCATTATTTAAAAGGAGGCCAAAATCTCTGATAGCACTATGGTTTTACTAAATTTAATGAGCATTTGTAATTACCGAAAATCATCTTATATAAAATCATTGAGCTTTCAGATTTACTTTTTACTCTTCATTGTAAGAAAACTAAAATTTCATTGTCATGTCACCTAAAAGAAAAATGAAAGAATGTGTTTATGTGTGTGTTATCCAGTCTAAAGGAAGGAAAGCATAACAGCTATTACAAATTCTTACGATCTAAAAATTAAAAACTAGGATGTAGCAACTCTGAAAGCAAGTAAAGTGAGATGTGTTTCAAAAGGAAGGAATGTATTGGGAATGGGTATTTTGAAGGTCTTCTGAAGAATTTAGTGTCAAAATGAAGTGGTTATCTTTGAAGCGAAGGGATATAAAAAATAGGGAAGCGAAAGGAAGTGTTGAAGGTATGAGAGAAGACTCTTAGGAATGAACTATCATGTGCTCGAATAACTGCACTGGTATCAGTTATGTAAGTTATGTCACTTACCTAAAACCAAACTTTAATTTCTTTTTCACGGGAAAAAAAGACTAAAGTGTTCTTAAACTGCTTTTAGTAGCTTTCCACAACAAATTAAAGACTGCTTAGGTCATCTAGAATCTTGGTGTTCTTTTACCCTCATGCTTAGTTAACTGGAAAGAATCTATTGCTATCAGCATGGCTGAGCATTGTAAAAAACAGAGATTTATTCTTAAAACCTCTAGTTGTCACTCTGGGTAACAAAGTGTTTTTTTATAAAAACCTGTATACCTTGATTAACCCTGTGACAACACATACTTGATGTCAAATTTCTGAAATAGTGAAGTTTTTGGTCAGTAAAAGGATGTGGGATATCTTGGAAGAGCTCCCAAGGAGTAGTTTTCCTCATTGGAAAAAAAATGTTGAAACCAATTGGGCCAATCTAGACACATTAAAACTTCATAGGAAGCATGTCATTTTAAAAAATCACATATTTTCAGTGTATGTGTGAACTGATAGAAGTGTTTTAAAATAGTCTGCTCCTGTATAATATTACTGGCCAGTTCTGATTAATCAAAGATCTACTTATCACAAAATTAAGCAGACATCTTTTTTTTTGCTTTATACCAGAATTTTAAATGTGGTTATTTTCAAGTCTTTTTTTTTATTTATAAAGGTTACATGCTGAGGGCCTCCCTAGTGGTGCAAAGGGTTAAGTCTCAGCACTATGAAGCTATCCGCAGCCACTGCAGCATGAGTTCGATCCCCGGCAGGAAATTCCCACATGGTGCAGCAGACCTTTCCTGCTTCACCCGCTGCTCCCCTGAGCAGTGTACTTCAGTGAATCTGCCTGTTCTGCTCCCCGCTCTGTCTCTGGCGAATCCTCTCACTCTCCCGCACCTTCTATCACTCCCCTGCACCTCTGGCCTGTACCCCAGCTCTTGAATGCATAAATACATAAATCTTTTTTAAAAAGGTTACATGCTAAGCTTTGTATTCAGAAAAATTACCAAAAAAGGGACTGACCGTACCCTGGAAATATAGATTTGTTGTGGCACTGACAAAAAAAACTACTGAACCTATAGGAAAATTGGATTTATGAAAATTACCAACAGAAGATAGAGACTACCTGCATGGAACAATATACACAGCAGAGGATTACTATAATTTTAACAACTTTTTAAAATATTGGCTTTTAATGTTTTGCTTTTTATCTCTGGAAAGTTTTTCTTCGATCTGTGTTATAAGCTACAGCAGTGGCATTTTACATATTTTTTACGAACTGGAACTTTTGCTTTTCTTTCCCAATGGTAAAAAGAAATCCCAAAATGAAAAATAATAATAATAATAACTTGCAGCGATACTTGCACTTCTCACAACAATCTATCTTTGCATCATCTCAATAGGGAATTTTATTTATTTCTCCTTACACTAGAGAAATAGAGACAAGTTTAATTACACGGCTTTGCTGAAATTCTTCTGGGAGGTGCATTAGAGCTGAGCTGAGAAGAGCCTGCCACTCAGAGGGGTCCAGAGGCCTCGGAAAGGCGGGGGAGCTCTGGCAGGGCTGGAAAGCCCCGCGGGCAAGTCCCGGAACCGGAGAAGAGGGAATCTCAGGGGAGTCTAGGGGGACTGTGGCTTCGACTCTGCAGCCCAAGGGACTGGAGCCAGGAGCCAGGACACCGACTGGGCGTACTCAGGAGTGAACCCTGACCCCTGTGTTCCTCCAGGCCCCAAATGAACCAGAAGAGCCCCCCCCCCGCCCCCGAGTCCTCCACGGCTGCACGCCCTGCACTGGGCATTCCCATTGGACCCCTCCTCGGTCAGCCACCCCGCAGGGAGTTGTTCTTTCCTCCCCCTCGCTCTGGGCTCACCGTGTCCTCTCCAGCCCCAAAGGGTCCCCGGGTCCAGTAGGAGGCCCAAAGAACCCAGGTTCCGCCCGCAGGGACGTCCCCAAGTCCTGGGGAGGCAAGAGGCCCAGGTGCGGGGTGTGGGGGCGCCTGCGGCGGCTCAGCGCGGGACACCGAACCGCGCGGGAGGCGAACGCCGCACCTCTCGGGAAACACTGTGACCCCAAACTCCTCGAGCCGTCGGGACGGCCAAACACGCCCGCCCGCGTCTAAAGGCACGGTCGAGGCCGCAGGACCGGGCCCACCAGGCGGCGCCCCAGCCCTCCCGCGCCCGCCCCCGCTCGGGGCGTTCCGCCGTCCGTGCGCTGCGCGGGCCGGGCGCGAAGAGCGCACGCCCGGTGGGACCGAGGCGGCGCAGGCGGAGCGGGCCGCAGGGCCGAGGAAGGAGACGCTCCCGGGGCGGACGGGGCGCAGGCGCCGGGCGCTCCCCCGGGGCTGCGGGGCGACGGGCCCGTGGAGACAGACGGGCGGGGCAGGCCCCGGAGCCACCTACCGGCGCGGAGCCGCAGGGAGGCGCACGCCCCGCGGGCCGGAGAGCCGCGAGGACAGCGACGCGCGAGGCCCGGTGCGGAGGGCGGCCAGGGCCTTGAGGGTGGCGGACGGGCACGAGGCAGTGCCGGCAGGGACGAGCTGAAACAGGTGCTCTCGTTCATTCCTGAGAAGAGAATCGATTTGTATTACCCTTCTGCAATGAAATTTGAATTTAAACTATTTGTACTTCGGGGCTCCCCGGTGGCGCAGCAGTTAAAGCGCTGTGCTGTGGAGCTGTTGGCAGCGGTGACCGAGTTCCATGCAGGACCCGGAGACTCCCCCATGGCGCGGGAGACCTCTCCTGCCTGGCGGGCTGCTCCCCTCAGCAGTGTATTTTGATTGACCTGCCTGTCCTGCTCCCCACTCTGTCTCTGATGAACCCTCTCGCCGCCCCACGCCTCTGGCCGGCACCCCAGCTTGTATGCATAAAATAAAAAAATTAAATTAAATACTTGTATTTTACTTTAGCTATAAATAGACATTCTATTTTTGGAAATGACCCAAGGAAATGCTTTGAACACAGATAAAAAAAAATATTTGTAAAAATGTCTCCCAGGACTTTCTTTATAGTAATAAGTGATTGGAAACAATCTTAATGAAAACACCACTGAAGGGTTAAATAAATTACAATATATACAGAAAGAAATGTAGCAATTAGTTACAAAATTAAGTTTTTAATAACTTAAAAATACCTATTTACAATGTTAAATGAAGTAGGCGGATATGTAAGTGTAGAGATAGTGTTATTCCAGCATAAATAGAAAATATTAATGAAATAATATACTGTGTATGTAGAATAGAATGGAAAAGTTACTTTGCATCAAGTGGAATATTATACAGCAGTGAAAATTAGACTAGCTACATCCAATAACGTGGGTAATTTTGCCTACATACTGTTTTTATTTTCTATCTATCTTACATCATTATTCATTTTTGTGCTGTTTGCTTTCTCCTCTCAGGTGTAGTCCCCATAAAATTCCAGACACCAAATCACCTATGAACCATCACCATAGTCTCTTGTGCTCTTCCTGCCCCCGTTTTGATCCCTCTTCCACCCCCTTCCCTGTAGAATGTCTGATTTATAGTTGCCTGCTAGTTTTGTCTTTTTTTCCCCTGTTCCCTTATTTGGTACCCCTATATTCCTCCTATAAGTGAAGCCATCTGATATTTTTCTTTTTCCTTCTGACTTATTTCACTGAGCATGATCCCTTCTAGTTCCATCCATGTTGCTGCAAATGGCATCAGTTTATCTTTTTTGGTCACTGAGTAATATTCCATTGTGTATACAGACCACATCTTTCCGATCCAGTCATCTACTTTGGGGCATTTAGATTGTTTCCATATCTTACCTATTGTGACTAGTACTGCAATAAATAGAGGAGTGCAAGTTTCCTTTCAAATTAATGTTTTGGTGTCCTTTGTGTAGTTCCTAGGAGTGGAATTGTTGAGTTATATGGTAGCTCCATTTTTTAGTAATTTGAGGACCCTCCACACAGCTCTCCATAGTGGCTGGACCAGTCTGCACTCCCACCAGCAGTGTGAGGGAGTTCAGCACTTATTGTTGCCATTTTTTTTATATGGGCCATTCTCACTGGTGTAAGGTGGTATCTCGTGGTTTTGATTTGTATTTCCCTAATTATAAGTGATGTGGAGCATTTTTTCATATAGGCCTACAGACTATTGAGAGAAAGAGTCAGATTATAAAACGAACATCATATGATTTAAATTTTAAATACCAAGCAAAATTTTTTAAATGTTTTAATTGTACACTTAGCAATACATACTTAAGTGAGGCCTTATCATAGGGAGCAAGGGAAATAATCCCATACTGGTGCTCACTCGGGAAGATGATGATACAGTGTGATCTTATGTTTCTTGACCCAGTTAGTAGGAGTTCCCTTTTGTGATTCTTGGTTCCATGTTTATACAACCTGCCCTTACACACAGGTGCTATATTTCACCAATTTATAGTATTGGAAAATATGAAGAAGAAAGCTAACTCATGAAAGTATCTTTTGATGAAAAAATCAGAGTTGGCTGTTGCTCATTATATCTTTTTCTACTGTTCAAATTTTCTGTCATGTACACAACTCCCGTTTAGTATCAGAACCAGTCACTAAAGCTAATGAAAAAAATCATTTGGTAAAATTACCTCCCTGTTCCTCGGCAGGTGAAAAGTCACTGGTAAAAATTTTATTTTAAAGTCTTAAGAATCCCATTGTCGTCATAGAAAAATTAAGGGTAAAAAGATGACCTTCCTGCCAGCCATGCAGGAGGGGCAGAGCACCGGCACCTGGAGTTATTGTCAAAGTCACCTCACTTTTTCTATGAGGGGATTTGGGTTTCCAGCCTGAACCTAGACTGCTGCTAGTTTATAAATCCAAATAAATAAATTTTGCCTTTAATTTTAGAGTTATAAATGTATTGTTTAACCCAGAAGACTTAGTGTAAAAAAAAGGAAAACAGCACACTATTTCAAAGGCCAGCCCTTCCAGCTTCCAACTGTAAGAGCTGTGAAAGGCATTGATATATCTATGGGGAGAAAAAGACAAAATGATGGAGCCCTAACATTCCATAAAAATTTTTTATGTAACTGAGACATGCTTCTTGTGGCTAGTCAGTTGCATTACAAAAAGAAAAACAGAACAGAAAGAATGAAATTCTCATATTCCAAATCAACTGGTCACACATCAATATAAATCCACAGTGTCCTGGCAAACAGTACACTTTCATTTTCTGTCTCATCCTGGAGCTCAAATCATCATTATTTCAAAACAGATTCCATTGGCAACAGGAAAGATTGTGGCCTCCAAAATTATATTTATACCTTTGTAAAGTTCAACAGTGCGTGTATTTCTGGGCAGGCTTGCCAACTACACAAGGTCAGAAGTTTCGTAACGTAAGTGCATGCTCAGACTCAAGTAATAAGGAAAAATAAATAAAAACCCTGGGAATAGCCAGAGCCATTTCAAGGAACTGTAAGAATGCCAACAATAATCCCCCTTTTCAAAAGGGGGATTTTATTTCTGGCTGAAAATATTTCACTCTAAATGAATTGACATCAGCTGTCAATGAAAGAAAGTCACTAATACACTGCAGATGCCTTTTACAATGTCCAAACATGCCCTTTATTTTTTCACATGGTGATTTTCAGCTTAGCAATGATTAAAACAAATACTACAGTCTAAAGCACAATCCATTTTAGCAATCTTGAAATTCAATTGCATGCAAACTACATAAAATTGACAGACTGACAAACATTCCCACCTAGGACTGTGGGGAGACTTGAGCCTTCCCCACTGATCTCAAAATTTTTTAAAGATTTATTTATTTATGCACACAAGTTGGGGTGCAGGTCAGAGGTGCGGGGGGTGGGGAGCATACCAGGCAGATCGACGGAAATACACTGCTGAGGGGAGCAGTGGATGAGGCAGGAGAGTCTGCTGCGCCATGTGGGAAGCTCCCTGGCTGGGGATCGAACTCGTGCTATAGTGGCTGATGATAGCTTGCACCACGAGGGAGGCCCTGATCTCAAAATTTTTAGGTGGACGCTATTTTGGGAGCAGACGGGATATTTGCCTCCATTTCACTGTGAATTTCCACAATGTCATGAGCAGCAGGACTGCTGGGTGGGCGTCCACCATGAGTCCCATCCTCTTCCATGAGCCTTGCCCTGGAACTTGGAGTTCTCTCCATGCTGGCAGGAACCTGGTCCCTAGGACACTGCTGCCCGCTGACCAGGGCCTCACACAATCACAGGAGACAACTGCATCTTTCACCCCTGACCTGAACTCCCACGCTCAAGCAGCACGACAACCAGTCTCCTCATTGCCCACAAGGAGTTAGCGCCTGCAGCCAGGGCTCATCCCAGTCACTGACAAAGCCCCTGGCAATGGAGAGAGAGGTGGGTAGGGCTGCTCCAGCACTTTCCCCTCCAGAAGGCAGACTCCTGCCAGATCTGTGCTTCCATCTGCACGGAATAAGGAGAGGAGGGCAGGAGACGCCCTGCAAGAGCCCCGAGACCGTCAGCTCAGCCAGAAGAGAAGGGCCAGACAGTCTCGAGTGGGGGCTGCGTTTTTTCCCATTCCAGAGCCTCAGTTTCCTTATCTGTACAAGGGACAGTGTCCCCCCAAGGTGAGAGGGGTGCATAATGTCTTCATCAGCTGTTGCCCAGGCGCCCACTGCCTGCCAGAAGCTGAGGACAAGAGGTGAGCAGATAGCTCAGAGTGCCCCAGGGGGAAGGCAGGTACATGGGCAACTTCAACAAATGCCGCAAGGACAGAGACCGGCTTGGGAGGCCGCCACGGTCTTCCCTGGAAGGGACCCCGACACTCCTGAGGAGGGTCAGACAGGGCTCCCTAGAAAGGAGCTTACCAGAGGACTGACCCTTGTCAAAGAATTGGTCAGGTGAATGGGAGAGAGAAAAGAGAGAATAACCATGTCAGAGAGGCTGGAAGCCTCAGAAAGCGAGGGACAGACAAGAGCATCATAGAGGCTTGGACTTAGCCTGCACAGAAAGCGGGAACCACTGAAGGGCTTTAAGGCTTTCAATAAATGAGATGGCATGATAGCTCTGCCTTTTATGAGGACCGTGAGGCAAGAGGAAAGGTTGCAGACGGCCCTTGGGAAACGTTTGTTCCTTTCATTTTCCCTCCCCTGTGAGTCTGCTGGAGTCCAAAAGCTGCCTAAGTCACATCTGGCTCTGCAGTTCAGTCTTATCAGCACAGGGTCCATTAGGCCAAGTCAACCCATCAACCCTGGACATGGCAGAGGCGCCTCCTGAGTTAAAGGAGAGCAGGGTGCTTAAAATCTCCTAGGACATGCGTATACGAGGCATGACCAGGAGCGCCTGGGAGCTGCTGACAGATAACTTTACGTCCCAGAGAATTATCGGCAGAACGCCTTGTGAACAAGCCTGATGCCAGGAGTGAGGGTCAGAAAACTTGATATCCAAATTCAGGCAGTGGGCCATAACAATGGGATATAAATTTAATTCGGATTCACAGACTCCGCTCCCCAAAAGTTTAGATAAACATACACTCCTTCCTCCTAATTATTTTCTCCTTATCTTCTTATCCTGAGAAACTGACTCTGTAAAAAAACTCTCACTCAATAAAAAGGCGAGGCTCTGCCTTCTCGGCAGCATCCTGCCAGAACAGTTTGCTCCACGACACCCATGTATGAACCAAACTCCCCAGCAAGACAAAGACTGGAAGACCTGAAGACATGCAGTCAACCCACCCAAGACAGTAGTAATATTCTCGTGCTTTCTGTTCACAAAGCCAGTCCCCAAGTCCAGTTTCAGACAGTCCATGGGAAGAGTGAGTGAAAAGGCCCTGCCTTGTTCAGTGACAGGCGACCAGCACTTAAGACTTGCAGATTTTACCGACACATGGGACCAGAGACAGGGCTATGACATGTGATTCTACCTTTCTTACCAATTTTGTGTTTTCCAGTTTCATGTTTTGAATTTCCTGACTTAATTCCTATCTTTGATGACTTCATAAACTACACTGACGCTATGCTAGAATTTGAAAGGCACGTAAGTGATATTTTATCTAGGTGTCACTATACAGCAGTTGACAAAAGAACAATCCTACTTAGACTTCCATCGAAGGAAAGGTGGAAGAACTTCCCAATGTTATAACTTGTCACATATATATATATAATAAAACAGCTTTCATCACTGAAATATTCTTTCTTCATTTTCTCTGGCAAACAGACCTATGTCTTTTTAGAAAAATAACACCTAAGTTTTTTTAATTGTGTTTTGTGATTGTTCCAAAATTGGGGGAAAAACACCATATGTAGATGGACTCACTACTTACGTGCAACTTTATTTTGTTTCATTTCAATTTGGGGATAAAATATTTGCCAGATCAAAATGAGAAAACTATACTTGCAGGGGTCTTATGATTTGGTAATGACCCATAAATAACATTATTTTTGATGCTATTACAACATTGATTATGGTATTTTATTAGCATGGATTCTTTTCTCACTTATGTCTTTTTTTTTTGTTTTTTTTTGTTTTGTTTATTTTTTACATACAAGCTGGGATACAGGCCAGAGGCGTGGGGCGGCAGAGGGTTCACCAGAGACAGAGTGGGGAGCAGAACAGGCAGATCAGAAGTACACTGCTGAGGGGAGCAGCGGGCGAGGCAGGAGAGGTCTGCCGCACCATGTGGGATTCTCCCTGGCCGGGCGTCGAACTCGCGTCGCCGCTGCCGACAGCTCCACAGCGCAGCGCTCAACCGCTGCGCCACCGGGGAGGCCCTCTCACTTATGTCTTAAAAGCTATCACACATTAAGTCTCATCTAAGCATCTTGCTCAACCTGAAATTCATCAAATCCAGCATCAGGGTCACAGGAAATGTGTCACAGCACCAAATCCACGAGTGTCTTCACGCTCCATCTGAAGGTGCATGAAGCTTCTTCTCTCAGGAATAGTGTGTTTCCACGAAGATCACACCCATTCCACAGGATTTCACTTTATCACACAGCACTGTGCAAAACCAGTATGACCCTGTTGGTTTGAAATTCAATTAGAAAATAGTGATATTAAAAAAAAAAACACCTATGAGTTGACTGTTAAGAGCTTAGGTTTGGGGCCTCCCTGGTGGCACAACGGGTTAAGCGCAGCGCTGTGGAGCTGTCAGCAGCTGCAGCACAAGTTCAGTGCCCAACCGGGGAGATTCCCACATGGTGCAGCAGACCCCTCCTGCCTCACCCGCTGCTCCCCTCAGCAGTGTATTTCCGTCAATCTGCCTGTTCTGCTCCCCACTCTGTCTCCAGTGAACCCTCTCACCACCCCACGCCTCTGGCCTGCACCCCAGCTTGTATGCAAAAATAAATAAATCTTTATTAAAAAAAAAGGAGTTTAGGTTGGACAGACAACTCTGGCAGTGTACAACCAGAATCAAGCAAATATTAGGAATAACTGAAAGAACTTTAAGTGACCTCACCCAACCATATTCAGATCAGACAGGCCTCAGGTTTTTCAAACTGTAAAGAGTCTCCATGCAACACCTGAAGGAGAACCACCGGCGTCCCCTTGTGGCATCTGCAGTGCCCCCACCGTATCAACTTCCAGGCTTGAGCCATCATCTGCAAGAGAGTGATTGCAAACTTATTTACAGCTTCTCTTCACTTAGACAAAATAAATCCTTCCCCATTTGTCAGATGGAAAAGACATAAAGGAAGGAGCACTTGATTAGCCTAACATTCTCTACGCCCTCTCTGCGTGCCCTAAAGACAAAGGCAAAAGTTTTCAGTGAATAGCTAGAAAAGGCCTAATTAGAGTCTCCAAAAGTATCTGATTCAAGTGTAAGTCAGGACTCAACCCTTCAGAAACGCTCAATGGGTGTAGTCATTAGCCTGCGGACACACGGTGTGCAACTCTGAAATACAAGCATAACTTTAAAATTGTGTTGCTTTCTTTCAAATGTCTGACATAATTAGTTCCCACAGCTCTTCCATTCTGTAATATCTTAAGTTTTCATTCTCAGTGTGTGGCGGCTCCTTCCCCTAAGATGACAGTTAACACTGAAAGACAATCGTGATCCTTTAAAACAGGCCTCTTTCTGCCCCCATCTCCAGCTCCTCAACAGAAGGCCCAGGACAGGGAAGCCCGGGGTCTATGAGACTATAAACTCTCTTCTGACTCTCAAATTGCATTCTTAAAGGATAGGAAGTATTATTCTAAGACATTAGAAAGCAGACAAACTTTTAAAATCTGAAACTTCTATTTTTAAAAGGTCCAGAGGATTACATATTTCAAACAGTTACTCAAATTAATAACCTTGAAAGAACCTGATTCTGGCCTCCACCACACCTACATATAATTAACCATCAAACCCTTTCAGAGATTTCTTCCCTGTAAACACTCACTGCAACCTAGCACGAACCGAACCCCAAACCCCTAACCTCAGATACTAAAACATGAAACCTAAACTAAACCCTAATCCTTATGCCCAAATCCTTACCCCTTGATCCTAAAAGTTAAACCCCTAAGCCTAAACCCTAACCCCAAACCCTGGACCCCAACCTCAACACCAGACTCTAACCCCACGCTAACCTCTACCCACTAATCCTTAATCCCTAGCCCGAATTCCTAAAACCCTAGCCCTAACCCCACACCCTAGCCTTACACAAGCGCCTCACCCTCCCCTCGCTTCCGGTTCAGCCTGTCCCGCCTCGCGCCGCAGCGCCCCCTCCAGGGCCCAGAGACGGGCGCCTCCCCGAGAGCGGCAGCGCCCCGCGTGGCGCAGGCGCATCGAGCGCATTGGTGACGCAGCCAGACGTCAATGGAGCGCGCCTGGGGAGGCCTTTGCACACGCTCGGGCCAGGTCCTCAACGGGCCAATCACAAGCCTGGAAGACGGCTGCAGCCCGCCCCACGCGGACTGTGACCGGAGGTTTAAGCATGCGCACTACTGCATCCCAGAGGACCTCCCCCCTATACGAGTACGCAGGCGCGCGGCCGCTGGCCCAATCCCGCATCGGCCCGCACGTGCCGCGTGGAGGCGCCCAAACGCAGTGCGCAGGCGCCGCCGGCCCGCCCGGCGTTGGCCCAGTCCGCGGGGGTCGCAGCCGGGGGAGATGGCGGGGCGGCCGGGGCCTCCCGGCACAGAGCCCGAGGCGGCGTCGTGCCCTGCGGAGCCGGCCGCAGGTAGTGCGCGGCGGGCGGGGCGCGGGGCGGCGGCGCGGCGAGGCGCCCGCGGCCGTCCGGGCCTCGGCGGGACCCCCGCCCCTCCCGTAACCGCCGCTCGCGGCCGCGCCCCCCGCGCAGGGCCGCCGGGGCCCTTTCGCGCCTTCCCGTCCTTCCCGGCGCCGCGGGCCGGGCGGGCGAGGGCCCGGGAGGGCCGCGGCGTCGCCTGGAGGCGGGAGCCCTGACGCGACCGCCTGGACCCGCCGATGAGGCGCCGGGCTCGGCGGGCGCGCCTGCGGGCGAGTCGGCGGCCGTCGGGGCTCAGGGCAGCGGTGGATTGTGCAGCGCAAACTGGGTCTCAGGAAACACTGTTTCTCGGGCTTCGTGGAAACAAAGCTCGCCAAAGCGTTCCACGGGTCGTGCGTCTGCCAATTAATTACAATGACTTTTTTAAAGATTTATTTTTGCATGCAAGAACTGGGGTGTAGGCCAGAGGGGTGAGAGGCTCCCCCAGAGACAGTGGGGAGTGGAACAGGTGGATCCACTGAGACGCACGGCTGAGGGAGCAGCGGGGAGACAGGAGGGTCTGCTGCGCCCTGCGGGAAGCCCCCTGGCCGGGTGTGCTGCCGGGGCTGCGGACGGCTTCATAGTGCTGAGGCTTAGCGCCTTGTGCCACCAGGGAGGCCCTACCGTGACTTTTGACCCTTTGTTTCTTAACCCCACCTTTTTTCATCACCGGCTTTGACCTTGAACAGTGTCAGGGTGTGCACCCCTCCCTCCCTCGCCTCGGGTTTCAAATCACAGTGTAAGGAGAAGGCGACGTGAAGGGACCTGACTGAGCCCACGCAGTGTCCACATCAGGCTCGTGGCCGGAGACCTGCCTTCTGCCCACTCCATCCCAGCCCACGTGTGTCCGATCGTGTCTTGGGCCTTCACGCCTGCAGGATTCTAAATTATTTGGTTTTGTTTACACAGGGCAAACCAACTCCTCACAAAAAGTTGAAGACTTGATGGAAATGGTGCAGAGGTTGGAGAAAGGTAGCTGTCCCGTTTCCCAGGCTCAGCTTGCGGTTCGGGGCCAGGCTGTGGAGTCCATTCCAGGCCCCAAGTCACGGCCTTAGGAAATTAACTCACTCATTGTCTTTTACTTTTAAAACTTAATTCTTTGAAGTAAAAATATGGCCATATAATTCAAAGTTAAAGTGTAAGGGGCTGTTTTACAAAACATTTTCCCAAAACCCGGTTGTAGCCCCCTTGCCGGCCGCCATCTGGCCTCTGCTGTGCTGGGTTAAAACCAGGCTTTCCTTTCACCACCTCCCTCCACCACACTCTGCTTAATCACCAGGCTCCTTCGGCCATGTTCCCACCTCAGGGCAGGCCTTTGTACTCCGTCCCTCCCACCCTACCCAGGGAGCTGCAGAAGCTGCCCCCGCACTTGATTTAGGACCCTCGGGGGGCTGCCCACATTTGAAGCAGCACATCTTAAAATTCCTTGTTCCCGGGGCCTCCCTGGTGGCGCAACAGGTTAAGCGCAGCGCTGTGGGGCTGTCGGCAGCTGCAGCACGGGTTCGGCCGGGGAGCTTCCCACAGGGCGCAGCAGACCTCTCCTGTCTCCCTGCTGCTCCCCTCAGCAGCGTGTTTCAGTCACCTGCCTGTTCTGCTCCCCGCCCCCCCGTCCTCTGGTGAACCCTCTCACTGCCCCCACACCTCTGGCCTATACCCCAGCTTGTATGCAAAAATAAATCTCTAAAATAAAATTCCTTTTTCCCCTTTTCTCTCGACACTGGTTGCCACAGCCTGACTCAGTGGCTGCATCTGTCTGTTCCTTGCCCCCCACCGCCTAGAATGTGAACCCCTGCCTGCTCCATCATCTCCCCTCAACCACTTTCCTTTCTGCAGCAGGAAGCCTGGAACCTAGGGTTGAAGTCCTGATCAACCGGATTAATGAGGTTCAGCAAGGTGAGTCTTGGACCTTGGCTCGTCATCCAGGATGGGCCAGCTACATGATTTGCAGACCTAGTGCAAAGTGAAAATGCAGGGCCCCTTATTCAGAAATCACTAAATATTTCCTGACAGTAAGAGCAGAGCAGTAAGCCAAGCGGGCCACTGTAGGTGCAGGCCACCTGTCCGTTAACCCAGCTAGGTCCGCTTGAAGGGCAAGGTGAAATGTCGCCCTGTGCAAGTACTGGTGGGACTGGAGGCTGCACTTACAAATCTGTCCTTCCACTCTTCGCACAGCTAAAAAGAAAGCCAGTGAGGAACTGGGAGAGGCCCGAGCTATATGGGAGGCCCTGCAGAAGGAACTCGACTCTCGTAAGTGTGCCAGGGCCACCCGGAGGCCCTCGGCGCCGTGTCTCCCTGGACCCAGTGTTCTCCACACCCAGAGTCCTCTAGCCCAGGGCACATATTCCCTCTGGCCTCGGTCCTGCCAGTCCCCCTCTCTGCCACTCTGTGGCTATGGGATGTTCAGAAATGCCTTCCGAACGTGCTTCCACCCCAGGGCCTGTGTCAGGCCGCGTCCCCTGGGGTGATACAGGTTCCTGTTGCCTCACACCATTGTTCAGCTCAGACATCTCCCCACACAGAGCTTCCCCAGTGACCCCATCTCTAGACGGCAGCCTGACCAGTCTGGGGACACGCTCCTCACTGTTCGCTCTGTTTCTCGCGACACGTTTGTTTTCCTCTCCCACCCCCGTAACTCCCCCCGAGTGCTCACAGCTGCCCGTGGTCAACATCAGGGCCCTGGTGCTTACCGGCAGCTTGAGTGCAAGAGGGACTCGCCTGAGGGTCCACACGTGAGGTTGGGCCTGGGCCGCAGACCAGCCGGTCCCTGAGGTGCAGGGTGGCATCTGACACTTGCTCGTGTGACTGTTTTCCAGTGAGTGGAGAGAAGGTGCGCCTGAAGGAGATCCTGAACAAAAAGCAAGGTACCCGCAGCGCTCCATCCCGCCGTGGCCTCGGCTGCCCCCGGAAGCCCACTCCCCAGGGCCGCGGGGAATCGGCCCGCATCCTCCCATGCCCCTGAGTGCAGCACGTGACGCCAGCCGTTCCTTTCCCTACAGAGACCCTGAGGATTCTCCGGCTCCACTGCCAGGAGAAGGAAGGTGAGGCGCAGAGGTAAGCACTCCTGCTGGGCCTTGTTCCACCCGGCCTTCACTCTGGCACGCACAGGAGGTGAGGGGCTCCGTCTCTGACTCGCAGCCTCAGTTTCCCCCCGAAGATGGACAAGTGAGGGTCCCCGTCTTGGCCGCAGCAGTGAGAGCAGGGCTGAGGCCGCTTTCTCACACGCTGGGACAGTCTTTTATCTGTTAGAATGTCCGATTTTTTCATCTGCTTTTTGCCTTTCATTCCTCCCCCCACCTGCACCACACTCTTCAGTGTTCATTCATCTGTCTGTCCCTGTATTTATGCACCAAGCTAAATGTCTGTGACCCGGTCTCCACGCACCCCTCATCCTTCACCCACCTGGCTGTCTGTGTGCGTCTCTCCACCACCCAGGTGCTTAGTTGACTCATTCTGTGACAGAGGCCCCAGGCCCCAGCACACCGAGACTGGGACTCTGGGAAGTCCAGATGTGTGTGTCTGCATCTGCACGCCCCAGCCCTCCCGGTAGTCCCCCAGGGGTGCACATTTATGCCCCTGTGCCGCTATAGAGAAGGACCGCAATTTAGAAGGCTAAAGTGAATCTCAGGAAAAGATGTGAAGCCTCACCCCACTCCCTCCTGGGGAGACATCCAGAGAACATGCCTGAGGACTGACTTGCCCTCCCAGGAAGCACAGCATGCTGCAGGGCTGCAAGGCACGGATTTCTGCCCTGAACTCGCAGATTGAGGAGGAGAGGAGCAAACAGCGGCAGCTGAGGTAACGCTTGAAGCCGAAGGCCTAGGGCACATGGGCTGCAGTGTGGCAGATCAGGGTGGAGGTGAAAAAGGAGCGGCCTCAAGTGAGGTTGGGAGGGTCGGGGCACAGAAGGGCTCCCGGCAGAGCAAAGACTGTGGCAAGACCCCTAACTGGGCCAGGCTGGCGGGGGCTCAGCCCATGGACCCTCGCCCTGTGTGGGTGGCCCCCAGGCTGGACTTCGAGGAACAGCTGGAGGACCTGATGGGTCAGCACAAGGACCTCTGGGAATTCCACGTGAGTCACGCAGCCCCTCCTGCCTTCGCAGCACGGGGCGCAACTTGGGGTGTCCTCCCGGCCTCCCGCCACACCCCGTGCCTGAGGGGAGCGCCTCGACATCCTGCGGTGCTCTCCCCACCCTCACTGCCACCCACTACCATCTTTACTGGCCCTGCCCCTCCTCCCACCATCCTTGCTGCCCTTCCGGGACCTTCCACAGCGTGAGGCGCCTTCACGAGCCAAGGAGGGGCTGTCCATCTGAGACCCGGTGTTGGCAGGTCGGCACCGTGCAGGGCAGACAGCGGGGGGACCAGGTACCCCAGTTACTGCCCCTTGGGCCGAACAGGAGTGACTGTCGGGAGGGAAGGAGAGGCCGCGAGCTGGCGGGTAACTGACTCTCCGGGAACAGCCCTACCCGAGTTCTCCCGAGAGCATCTGCGGCAGATTCCCCGCCGGGCTGACGCTCACAGGCCTGAGCGCAGGCCCGCCCCGCCTTCCTGCCCTGAGCCCCGGTCTGTTGGCCTCTGAGCCTGGACCCTGCCTGCCGCTTGAGGGCCAGACCGGGCGCTGAGGCGTGGGGCAGAGGCCTGGGCCGGGCAGGCTTCTCTGGCGCCTGGGGAGAGCTGGGAGAGAGCCGGGCCTGCTTTCTGCCCCAGAGGCCAGAGCGGCTGCTTGGGGAGATCGGCGCCCTGGACAGCAGCAAGGAGCAGCTGCTCAAGGAAGGTAGGCCTGAGGGCGGGGCTGGCTCTCCCACCCTCGCTGCGCCTCACCGGCCCTCTGCCGCGCCCTCTGCAGAGCAGCTGGTGGAGGCGAAGCTGGAGGACGTGAAACGCCGACTGTGCTCCCAGTTCGGGGCCAAGGGCCGCGCCACCGTCACCGAGGGGCTCTTCCTCCGCAGCCAGGAAGCAGCAGCTGTGGTGTAAGAAGGGCCTGGGGGGCGAGGGGGGCGGGGCGCGCGGTGCTGACGGACCCACCCTCAGAAACCTGTTTGAGGAGGAGAACAGGAAGTCCCAGGAGCTCCTGGAGGCTGCGGCCCAGCGCCGTGAGCAGCTGCAGCAGAAGTGCCAGCAGCTGCAGCAGAAGAGGCAGAGGTGGGTGTCGAGCCCCACCCCAGCCCCCAGGGGAAAGCGGCTGGAGTCTGCTCCCCTCTCTGCCCCTCCTGGCCTGACACCTGCTCACCCTCTCCCTCCCCTGCCTCGTGCCCCCTCTCTGTCCAGGCTGAAGGAGGAGCTGGAAATGCTAGGGGTGCAGGTCCCGTCTCCAGCCCAGAACAAACAAGAGGAGGGGCCTGGCCCAGAAGACGCTGTGAGCCTGGAGGGGCTCCTGAGGGACTGGGGGCGGGAGGTTGGGGAGCAGGGCCCTGGGGTCCTCGCAGAACTTTCTTCAAGGAAAGTCATTCCCTCAGGGGCACAGCCCAGGCAAAGAGGTGGGGGCTGGCAGAGGGTGGGGGGAGAGGGCGGCCTGGGGAGCACCCTGCCGGGGGTCCCTGGACTCTGGCGCCTCAGATCCTCCCTCCTGCAGGCCCATCCCAAGTCCCTTGGAACCAGAGAGGAGAGAGACTCGGAGCTGCCCATCAAGCAAGGCCCAGTGCCCTCCTAGCAAGGAGGACGCTCCCTGCCATGGCGCTTATCCTGGCACCAGGGCGAATAAAGACATTATTTTGGCACAGCTGTCTCCTGTAGCCTGAGAGTGGGGGTGGAGTAGGGAGACTGGCCCTGAGGCGGGAGCTGGGGCCACGCCCCAGCCCTTGGCCTCAGCCAGAGTCCCACCGAGGACACGCGAACACTCGGCGCTTTCTTGGCTTGCGTCTCTGGCCAGTTGGTCTTGAGGACCCGACAGGCTCCCCCGGCCCTGCCCTGGGTGGGCCTGTGGCTGCTTGTTCAGCTCCTTGCTCTGGACTAGACCGCACAGTCCCAGAAGCCCCAGCAGTGGGAAACCAGGTGCCGGGGTCCTCGGCAGTCCCCTGCCCGCGGCCCCCCAGTTAGGCAAGGAAGTGTGTGTGGGGGCTCTCACGGACCCCGTGCGGGAACAATGCTGAGGCCCGGCCTGCTGGAGCCGCCACCTGGGGCTGCCGCGGCCTCCCCGCCCCCAGAGCAGACCCACTGAGGGCGAGGTGGTGGCCCGTAACTGCTGCCCAGAGAGGTCCCTTCTCTTGAAAGACACACCCCGGAGTGGCACTGGGGTGAGGGCAGCCCGGGCAGGCTCATGGACGGCAGCGTCCACGCTGACGCCCGCCTGTCAGACCTGTTGGCAGCTGCAGCTCCCGGGGTGAGACAGCGGCTCATCTGCCGACGTGGAAGCTTCACATTCAAAAACTGCAACTCAGGCGCATCCGTGCTCCACACTGCTGCCGTCACTTCTCTTGGTTCACAACAAAAGGGCACGTAGCCCAAGGGAGGCCGGGAGACCTTGGCAGAATTCAGCACCTGTTTATATGAGAAGAAAGAACGAGATGGTAACTTGCTTCGCACACAAATATAAAACAGGAGAGAACAGAGGCATGAAGAGAACCCGCAGGTCCGTCGCAGAGCGGCTAGCAATGTGAAATGGCCGAACACGGCCTGCAGGGGTGAAAAGCCAACTCCACGTCCACCAGGACACTCCCCGGAGTGCGGAGCCTGCAGGTGTCCACCGGGGCAGCCACACACGCTGCGGCCCGTGCCGGGGTCCGCTGCTGTGCCCTGGGCACCGCGCCAGGGAGCCCTGCAGGAGCCGGGGCAGGGAGCGCCCTGAATGCAGCCAGGCCACAGACAGGCCTGCCGCCAGGACGCGCCGGTCACTAGGTGTCCCCTCCTGTGTGTACCTGATCAACACGTCTGGACGAGTGACCATTGTAGCCCCGTTGGCCACTTGTGTCTGTTTCTGACCCACGTGTCGTTCCAAAGGGGTGTTTACTGGCCCAGTTTCGAGAGCTCTTTGACCACAGCTCTGAGAGGCAAATTCCAAAGCCACTTCAAAGCCAAACAAACCGGTAATTCACTGGACCGGTTTCCAAAGTGTTTTGTTTTTTCATATTTCACGTCAGGGTATTCAAGAATGTTTTTTTACATGAGAAGTCCCATTTATTCCCGTTTCTGGCATTTTAAAGTCTGTTTTGTTCTTCATATAAATCCTCATGTCAGTGGGGACACGACACAGGTCTGGCACGGACACAGCCCCGCCCGCCCGCGACCCTGCGTCCCTCACCTCGCGTCTGGGGTCCTCCGGGCCGCGGCTCCGGCCCCTCCGCTCCTGGCGCTGCCAGTGCCCCCAGCCTAGCAGCCGGGGCCGCGTGCCCGCTGCGGGCCCTCCACGCGCCGGGGCCTCCGAGAGCGGCCCTGGTGAGCCCTGTTCCTGTTGGCGCGTTGGCCTTTGCACGTCATTGAGGCTGCTTAGTAGTTACAGTCACTTACGTGTTACGCACTCGCATTTCATTTCTATGGAAGCCTCCCTAAAGGGCCACACGCCATCTTCCTTGGAGGTGGTTTTGCCGATCACTTTCAAAAGGTGGCAACAAGCCTCCCGGTCACCACGGCCCCACACTCCTGCCCGGTGTGCTGGGCCTGTGGGGCTGGGGGCGCAGTCTCCCTGTCGGAACCTGCACCTCTGTGTGAGCGTGGACGCCCTCGCCGCCCCGGCACACGTGCCCTCCATTTCCACAGGATGCTCCAACGAGAGCGCTGGCCCAGGCCTGGGTGTCGGGAGAGGCCACAGCGCGCAGCAGGCCCCTAGAAAAAGGGGCTGAGTTTCCTGACAGCCCAGTGCCTCCGCCATGTAAATTTCCTTATTTGCTGATTGCCTGCTCATTTTCTTTGTTCATCTTTCTCCTTAAATAAACAAGTGGAGACCAGCCTTGAGAGTTCCCTGAGCAGCCTGGACAACCTCAGGCAGGCGGGCGGAGCTGACCGGGCTCTTTCGCAAGGCCGCTGTGACCTGCGCCCTCCTTGCTGGCACCTCTGGGGTCATAGCAAAGGTTAGGCTGTTTCCCAAGGTTGTTGAGGAAACCTGGACCGAGTCCTGCCGTCTGGCAGACTGTCACATTCCAACCGTTGCTGAAGAACAAACAGTGGCCTCGGGAGGCCCTGCCCGGCTCCCAGCTGGCTCCGGCCCCCCGGCTTGCGAAACATCTTTGAACACAGCAAACCTCCACCACACGCTGCTTGGGTGACCCGGCTGCACTTCCGCTGCTCGGCCCCGGCGCGCGCCCCCTGCTCCCTGGGCCTCCGCCCGGCCCCTCTGCAGCCGCGCCCGTCTGCCCCGGGGCTCAGGCAGGTTTCTGGGGACGGCCCCTCGGTCTTCTTCACGGGCAGAGAGGGGCCCGTGTCCTCTTTTAAACTGCCGGGCTTGAGGTGGACTCTCCCGCCCGGCCCTGCCGTCTCCTTGGCCGGCCCTGGGGACCCGCCCGGCTCACCGGCCTCGAGGCGGTGGCCGGTCCCGCCCGTGCACGCGCAGACCGCCCCTTCCGAGACGGCCTCCTCCTGGCCCCGACGGTCACCTCCAAGCGGGACATCGCGAGGCGAGCAAAGGCAGCAGAGCACCCTGGAAACCTCGCTCCGGAAAACCCGCCACAGACCCGGGCCCGGAGGGCGGAGGGGCCCGGGGCTGGCGGGGCCTTCGAGGCAGGCGCCTGCGGGGTCCCGCGCCCCCCAGATACAAACGGTCGGCCCCGCATCGCCTCGGCACGAACGAACCGTTCGCTCCTTTCGGCTGAGAAAGCGGCCGCCGCTGGGCTCCAAGATGGCGGGGCGGGCGGCGCTCCCGGGACGCCCAGGCCGAGGGGCGGGCCCCGCCGAGGCCCCCCGCGGCTCAGCGGGGGCTGCTGCCCGGCAGGGCCTGGCGGCTGCGAGCCACACAGCGCCACTCTGGGCTGCCCACGGCCTCCGCCAGGGACTCGGCGCTGGGCACCGCTGGCCTTGGGGCTGTGCCAGGCTCCCCGAGCCGCTCCTCTGCTGCAGAAACGGCTCTGTGAGCAGCTGCCGTGTCCTCGGGCGGCGGGGTCAGCCCTAGCGGCCGGCCGCGGTCTGAGTGCGCGCAGCGGCGGGGGCGGCGGGGGGCTGCGAGGCCGGACCACGGCCAGCCCGCGCGCGACCGGCCTGCCCCTCCCCCGGGCCGAGGGGGTGCAGGACGCCCCGGCTGCAGCGGCGAGCACGGGGGCCCTAGGGGCTGCTGGCTGGACTTCCAAGGCGGCTGAAGGGCCCCTCCTGCTCTCCCCGCGGCCAGGCCGGCAGGCGCCTTGGGCCCGGGGCGGCTGGTCCCGCTCGGCTTCTCCAGCGTCTCAGCGGCGCCCAGGGGCAGCAGAACGGGAGCCGGGGGGACACGTCCGGCCCGAACCGTGCTCGCCCGCGGGAGGCGGGCCTGGCACGCGTGTCGGGCGGGCTCGGGGGCTGGGCCTCTGGGGGAGGGCGGCAGGGCTGGCAGCGGCGGCGGCTTTGCAACGCGCCCTCGGGCAGAGCCCTGGGCCCGCCTGGCCCTGGCCTCCCTGGCCCCGGCCAGCGCTGGGGTGTCCTCCCAGGGCAAGCCGGGGCGTGCAGCTGCGGGCCAGGCTCCCGCTCTGCCCAGACGCCCTGCTGTCCCCAACGCGGGGCCTCACTGCACTGGCCAAAGATTCCCCGTTTCTGTCTCAGTCCACGTGGCGGCCCCGGGGAGCGTTTCCTTCGAACGCAAAGGCACGTGGTGATGTTAGGCGAGAATAAATGTTTTTGTGACTCTCCAGATGTATTTTAACCTTAAAATGTAGTGCAGAAGGAGTCAGCCCGGGGGCGACTTCCCGTCCCAGGAGAGGGGTGGCGTCGGCCTGGGCGAGGCGGCCGGCCGCAGGATGTGCTTATCCTGCTCCTTTCCTGCAGGTCCCGGCTCCGTGGCTGGATGGGTCTGCTGTGTGCAGGAGAGGAGAGTTTCACCGTCGCTACGCTTCGGGCGCTCCCGCATAAAGTCAGACTAGTCAGTTTGCTTGTACTCGTTTAATTGGTTTCAGGCCACCTCTTTTGAACTTTGTTTTCACATTCTGACCTCAGTATGTGACTCGGCCCCACCCCAGGCCCACGTCTTCCCGGGGCTCCGCGGGGCCTCCGCTCAGGAGCGGGGAATGAGGCAGAGCTTGTAGTGGGGCGGGATCTTGCCGAACCCGATGGTGATGGGGCGGAGGTCGATGTCCTGCGGGTCGGTGAGCGACTTCAGGCTGAAGTGCTGCAGGATGGCGGACAGGAACAGGAACAGCTCCATGCGGGCCAGGCCCTCGCCCACACACACGCGCTTCCCTGGGGGACGGCAGGGGTGAGCTGGGCCGCTCGCCCAGGGCCGGGGCGCCCCCGCAGCAGGCGACAGTGGGCCCCGCTCTTCAGGCGAGGCCGGGAGTCAGGGCATGGGCCCGGCGAGGCAGCTCCGTGGCCTCCGCCCAGCGCCCACCCTGACATCCTGCCGGGAAGAAGCAGCGGGCATGGCCGGAAGCCAGAGTGTCCAGTCACAGGTCGGAGCTAGGGATGTCCACCCGCTCAGCACCGGGGCCTGGGGCAGGGCCCTTCGGGGAGAGCCTGAGGCTGGTGCCCACCCGGCAGCCGAGCGAGCCGTGGCGTGTGCCCTTCGTGTGCGGCTGCAGGGGAGGACATGACACAGCTCTGAAAGACTTTCGCCGTGTCCTGTTAAAGACTTGAAGAGTTTTATCTCAGGGTGAAATGCCCATTATATGAAAAAACGTGTTGCCACACCTCGCGCCGGGCCTCTGGGCACCTGGCTTCTCCGACCGCTCTGAAGGACACGCGCCGGGCGCAGGCAGAGGCAAGGGGCACGGCCAGGCCTGGCGGCCGGGGCGGCGCGGCGCACTCACCCGCAGAGAAGGCCTTGAAGTAGTCGCTGTACTTGAACTTCCCGTCCTCGTTCAGAAAGTGCTCGGGCTTGAAGGCCTCAGGCTCGGGGAACTCCTTGCTGTCATACAGGAGGGAGTCCAGCGTGGGGATCACCATCGTGCCCTGCGGGCGGGCGGGGCGGTCACTGCGGGCTCGGGGCTTCACCCCGGCCCCGGGCGGCTGTTTCGGACGTTGCCACGCAGGACGGCGACCCAGCGCGCCGAGGGCCGGAGGGCGCGGCAGGCGGCGCAGGGGGCTGGCGGGCAGCACCTGCTCGGGGTCAGGGGGTCCCGGACTCCCGCCCTGCGGCCACGCAAGCGCCGGGCTGGGCCCGCAGGCCGGCGTCTGACCTTGGGGATGACGTAGCCCCTGAACTCCGTGTCCCGGACGGCCTCGTGGGGCAGGTTGGAGGGGACGAGGTCGATGAAGCGCTGGATCTCGTGCACCACCGCGTCCGTGTAGGGCATCTGCAGCCTGTCCCTGACGGCCGGGACGCGGCTGGGCCCAATCACCCTGTCGATCTCTTCATGCAGCTTCGCTGCCGAGGCAAGCGCAGTGAGCACAGAAGGCCGGCCCCCCGCTGCCCCCCGCGGCCCGGCGCCCGCCCCCAGCGGCAGTTCGGGCCTCTGGGCAGCCCCGCAGGGCAGGCGCTCTGGCTGTGCTGGGCCCTGCCTGAGGCCAGCAGGGGCTGCCTCCACGAGGGGCTTTCGAGGGCGCGTCTGGCCTCCACTGTCTTAGCCGGTCTCGGCCCGTCCAGCCGCCATCTTCATGCAGAGAGCAGCGGCAGCAAAGGGCACTGGGACCGGCCCCCAGCCCAGGCTGGTTCCTGCGGGGATGGCGGGACAGGCCCTCCGGGGCAGGGCGGAGGGAACGGCCCGTGCAGGCCGCCCGGGCCTCTGGCTGGGGAGCGCCTGTGCACTTTGGGGCGCAGCGCGGGGCCCCGGCGGGCACCGTGCAGAGGGCAGCGCCCAGGCAGGACCCCGCGGCACGTGCGGCGACGCGGACACTCAGTGAGCGTCTGACCTGGACGGCACACCTCCCCGCTGTGGCCGTGAGGGCCTGTCGCCCCAGGAGCCAGAGCATCACCAGCGCAGCGGGCCGGCGCGGGTCACCAGGTGCCCCGGCCAGGGCGGCCCAGCCCTTCCCCGGCCCGGGTCTGGGTGCTGGGTGTGCACCCCGGCCCTGCCCCGGTCCTTCCTCTTCCCTGGAAGTTGGCGTCGACAGACCGGGGGGCACTTGGGGCCCCCACGTGGCCCGAGTGGTGCTGCAGTTCACGCCCCTCTCCAGGTGCACCCCAGAAACCAAGCCTTCCCCCCTCTGGCCCAGATGCTGGCGAGGCGCCCCCAGAAAGGTGCAGAGGGTCCAAGGCAGCTTTGGGGTGCCAGGACACAGGCTGCCCGCGACCACCGCTGGGAAGCGCGTCCGCCTAGAGGGTCCGTCGAGAACCGCCGCGTTGCTCCCGTGGTCACAACCGGCCAGCGCCCCGGCCGCCCGACACACCTTCGATCTCCGGGTACTTCATGAGGATCAGGAGCCCGTAGCGCAGCGTGGTGCTGGTGGTCTCCGTCCCGGCGAAGAACAGGTCGGCCACGGTCACCGCGATACTGTCCAGGCTGTGGGCCGGCTCCGAGTTGTGCTTCTCCTGCAGGCGGGGGGGACAAGCCCGTCTCCCTCCGCGCGTCTGCCCAGCTCAGCCCACAGCCCGGCCCCGTGCGGGGGGCGGGGGCGCCCGTTCTCGTGCGCGAGACCCCGGGGCGATGCAGACAAATCAAAACTCAGGGGTTGGTCTCCTTCCCTGCCGCTGGGGCTCCCGCTCGAGAGCCCGGAAGAGGGACCCGCCCGCCAGGCTCAGCGCGGACAGGCGCCTGGATGCCAGCGGGCACGGCGGGGGTCGCGGTCGGGGTGGGGGGGGCTCCTGTGGTGATACCATAAGGGCTGGGACCCCTCGCCGTCGTGCACAATGGGGGTGCACGCGCTGACGTGCTGGGCTCCCCCAGCTGGATCCGGTCTTCGCAGTCGGACGAGCACGTCTGGAGGTGCCCGTGGGCAGTGCCCGCTCAACCCGCCCCACAGCCCGGCAGGCTGAGCCCCGGCCCGAGGAAGGCCGTCTCGCTGCCCGCGGGCAGGACAGGCTGCGGGCGCGGGGTCACGCGGAAGCCAGCGCCCTTGCGGCTAAGGAGGCACCGCGGCGGGCCCAGGCAGGGTGGACGCCACGGCAGGGCCGGGCGTAACCTGGGGCCCGCACCCAAGCCCGCGGCGCCCGCCTCTGCCGCACCTTCTCCATCTCGGCGAGCAGGCAGTCGGTGAAGTCCCGGGGGCAGCTGGGGTCCAGCGACTTCTGGTGCTCCTTCACCCTTTCTAGAACATAATCTTTTATTTCAGCCACGTTTTTCATGACTTTTCTATGGCTTCCAGGCAGGTACTGCATGTAGCTTGAAAAATGATTGTAAACCTGGAGAGAGAGGGAACTGTCTCAGGACACACACTCCGGGCTGCAGCGCGATTCGGCGCTGGGCTCGTGGCTGTCTTCAGTCTGGGCTTGCGGCTGCCACGCCAGCCCGCAGACGTCTGCAGCCGAGGCACCTTGGGGCGCCGCCTGCTGGGCTCTGGGGGCGAGCCCAGCCCGAGGCCGAGGGAAGCGGCCAGGCGCTCCGTCCCGGGGCCCCTGGGCGCGAGGCGCCCGCCTTTCCCTCTCCCCGGAGGGCGCGGCGCTGGCGGCGGCGGCGACCTGCAGCCAGGGCGTGCTGAGCAGGTAGAAGTTCTCGTTGAACAGGTGCATCAGCCGCAGGCTGGTCTTGTCGCCGTAGTCGAAGTGCTTGCGGAAGAGGATGTCGGCGATCACGTTGCAGGGCCCGCCGCCGAGGACGTAGGTGGGGTCGAAGGGCTGGCCTGCGGGCGGAGGGGCGTCGCTGGCGCGCGAGGCCACGCCCAGCGGCGGGGCCCTGGGGGCCGCCGGCCGCTGCCAGAGACACACCGCCCGTGTGGGTTTCCTGCCCCCTCCTCCCGGGGCGCCGCCCCTCGGGGCCGCTCCTGCTCCCGCGACGGGACGCCTGGGGGGGCGCCGACCACGCACCCCGGGTCTCGCGCAGGGCCTGCAGCAGGAAGTGGGCCTCCCTCTGGATGCGCTCCTCGTTGCCCTGCTTCCCCATCCCGTAGTCGCGGAGCGTGCTCAGGGCGAATCTCCGGGTGTCCTTCCAGGTCGGCCCGTTATTGAAAATAACTCCTGCGGGAGCAGAGCCGCGGGCAGGTGGGGGGCGTCGGCCCCTCCCCGCGCGGTCGGCCCCGCCCCTCTCCCCCGCAGGCGCATCTCGGGGTCGGGGAAAGAAGACACCGGCTGCCCCAGAGAAACCTCGCTCCTGTCTACCGACGAAATTTCTGAAAAACTTTTTCGCTGACACCGACTTTCAGTGCTCACGCTGCAAATGCCTGACTATTGACGCCTTAGACACAGCGGTGGCTTCACAGAGAGCCCCCACTAACATATGGGGTCCAGGGCTCCCCTGCGCAGCTCCGAGCTGGGAAGCCTCCAGCGACGCCCCCCAGGGCCCGGGCTGCTGCGCAGGACACTGGCTGGTCCTGAGCACCCAGCGGAGCTGGCAGGACGCCCAGGCCGGCAGTGAGACTGGGTGGGGGATGGCTCAGGCTGTTCTGCCGAGTTTCAGATTCCTCTGGGATCACCTGCTGGGCGGGGTGTGGCGGCCCAAGAGGAAACCTCCAGGGGGGCTCCAGACTCAGAGCTTCGGTGGGGTCAGCCGACAGCCCCGGGGATGGAGAGCGGAGACAGGAGACCTAAGCCAGCCCAGATGTCCTGAACCTGAGGCCAGAGAGGTGGGGGAGCAGGCAGGAGAGAGCCGGGGTCCCCACCCGAAGGGATTGTGACCCTAGAGGGCTTGGTGGTTGAGGTGGCAGGGTGGAGAAGCAGATGATTCTTAAACGTGACTGGAAGAATTCTGTAGCAAGGGAAAGGTGGACGGTAAGGAAAGAAACAGAGATCGACGGGGACAGACAGAATAACAGAGACAGAGAGAGACACAGGGTGAGCGAGAGAGGGACAGACAGGCAGGGGAGGAGACAGGCAGACAGACAGACAGACAAGATGGTCAGAGAATAAGAGAGGGGAGACCTGCAGAGACAGAGATG
>PVIJ01013414.1:0-45218 GCA_004024925.1 Scalopus aquaticus
GGGGGAGGATAAAGGCACAAAATGGAGTAGAAAAGGACACAAGGGACCATGGAGATGGATCACGGGTGAATTGGTGGTGGGTTACCCAAGGGGAATACAAAATGTAAAAGATATAAATAACAATAAAAATATATATTTTTTTAAAAAAGAAATATATCCATTTCTTAAAAAAATATTTCCATCATCCCAGGTATCTTTTTGTTATTTCCAGTTAAGTCACCCACCCCTAAAATCACTATTCTAACTTCTGTCACCATTTATTATTTTGCCACTGTTTTTGAATGTCATATAAATGGAATCATACAGTATGCATTCTTTTTTTCAATAAAAATTGTATTTACTTAGAAGCATTCAGAATGTCAGCAAAACAGCTGCAGCTTTCCCCACCCCTGGCCACGCAACTACAGAGTGGTATTCAGTTAACAAAACAGCAACTATTTCACATAAGCTTTATCAGAGACAACTGAAGATGGAAAAACTACCATCTCTACATATAACTAATTTGTGCTGTGCAACAAGAAACTGTTTTAAATTTCCATGCCAACTTATTACTTCCTACTGTACCAGGTAAGGTTAGTGGCTACTGAAAATACCACGATAGGGCTATCTAAAGACACATTTGATAATTGTTAACTAAACAAACAAAAAAATTACAGTTTAAAAACAAACCTTACACAGCTTTACATTTCAATTTTTTTCTTTAAAAGTAGCAAGTTGGGGCCTCCCTGGTGGCGCAGCAGTTGAGCGCTGCACCGTGGAGCTGTCAGTAGCGCACTATGCAAGTTCGACACCCAGCCAGGGAGAATCCCACATGGTGCGGCAGACCTCTCCTGCCTCGCCCGCTGCTCCCCTCAGCAGTGTATTTCTGATCTGCCTGTTCTGCTCCCCACTCTGTCTCTGGTGAACCCTCTCGCCGCCCCGCGTCTCTGGCCTGTACCCCAACTTGGATGTATAAATAAATAAATCTTTTAAAAAAATTAAATAAAAAAAAATAAATAAAAGTAGCAAGTTGTATACCAGGTGTTAAATGTTTTATTGACAAGGAGAAAAACTGCTAGAACCAACTTATTTATCATCATCTTCTCTATTTTCCTTCTCTTCTTCACCCTCCTCATCTTCCTTGTCTTTCTCCTTTTTCTTACTGTATTCAGTTTTGATGACTCCTTTTTTGGCCACTTCAGGGTTTCCTTTAGCTTATATCAAGCAGTAATCTTTTCATACTTTTCCTTCACCTTAGCAGTCTTCTTGTCATAAAGTTTCACGTCATCTGCAGCAGTGCTATTCCACATCTTTCCCAGTTTCTTTGCAACATCACCAGTAGACAGGTCATGATGTTCTCTTTTGACTTTTGGGTGATACTCAGAACCAAATAAGAAAAAGCCTGAAGGAGGGAGGCCTCTTGTGTGCATTGGGGTACTTGTACTTCTTTTTTGTTTCCACTTTAGGGGGATATAAGTTTTAATTTCGCGTTCATAAAAGGTCTTGTCCACCTTTGCTATCTTCAAACTTTCCTTTCTCTGAAGCAGACATGGTCTTCTACCTCTCTGAGCACCTCTTAGAAAATTCTGAGAAGTTGACTAAAGTATCTAGGTGCTTCTTCTTGTGCTCCTCCCAAAAATTTTGCACAAAAAGTGATGACATTTTGCCCATGTTTGATTATTTTTCCTCAGTAAGGCACAGAGTTGCCCAGTGCCCTTTGAGTCACCTGCCCTGGTGCTATGTCTATGGAGCTGAATCTACTGTAATGATTACCATGTATTTCTTGTGTGTCTATGGATTCTTTTGCTAAATACAAGGTTAATTTTAACATAATTTATTAAATTGGAAGAAATATATATTACAAACTATAGATGACAAGGGCTGTATCTACTTTAATACAAATCCTAGTTTTAAAAATATAATGTTTCTTGTCTTATAATGAATAGAGTTAAGATAGAAAGGGCTCTCTAAACACAACTTGAGAGATATTTTAACCACAGGTCCAGTTAAGTACTGAACTGGGATGCAGAAGAAATTAAAGTGCGCATGCAAGCTATATATTCCAAATTAGAATACATGGTATTTTAGGAAAATGATAAATTAGTCCTAGCTAGACTCACCTTTGTGGTGTCATGTGCACTCAATATGCCTTCTACAATGTCAGATAGGTCCGTATGTAATTCCTTTAAAGACAAAAACCGAAAGAATAATTAGAAAAATAGTAGATATCATTTTATTTCAGTGGCTAAAGTATAGTGTATTTGGTTCAAGTATTTTAATGACCACAAACAGATTCTTATAGTCCTTAAAAATTAAAACAACTTTTCTGAAGTTTTAAGTCTTTATTTTTTTATTAAATGTTCTAAGTCAAATCCTTCTCCCAAGTTTCTAACTTCAGCTATGAATATTTTAACTAGAAGCAGTAATGGTCCTTCTTTCCTTTCTCTCACTTCCACCACCCTACCCTGGCTCCAACTCTCTTAATAGCACTCCATCTTCCTGTTGAAAGTTTATGTGCAACAAGATGTACAGAATCAGAACTTACAGGGATGTCATCCGTACGGTTGTCCTTCCAGACCTCCAGAAGTGCAACCACCATGTCTCTCAATTCAACTCTGGAGAGAATTCCATCACGATCAACATCAAACACCTTGAAGCAAACTAAAGAAAAGAAACTCTTATTGAGGGAATTATCTTTATATTCTGAAGCATAATACATTTTACTAGAAGTTGCCCTAGTAAAATAACTTGGCTTATCAAGTGTATCTGTATTAAATTCTCATCTGGAACAAACTACAATATGTTATTAAAATCCTATGAACTTAGGGGTCTTACTGCTCACACTTCATAATTTTCTCTCTCTAAATAACTGCCCAGTCTGGGAGCCCTACCTTTAGTCCATCTAGAGCTATATTCTTTAAAAACTAGAAAAAAGGTTCTCCCTGGTGGGACAGGGGTTAAGTCTTGTACTATCAAGCTATCACCAGCCACTGCAGCATGAGTTCGATCCTTGGCCAAGGAGCTAACCCACATGGCACAGCAGACCTCTCCTATCTCACCCACTGCTCCCTTCAGCAGTGTATTTCAGTAGATCTGCCTATTCTGCTCCCCACTCTGTCTCTGGTGAACCCTCTCATCCCCATACCTCTGGCTTACCCCCCAGTTCTTGTATGCATAAATAAACAAAATAAATCTTAAAAAAAAAACAGAAAAAAATATCCAAGTTACTGTATCATAAACATTAGAAACCTCACAGGATTAGGAGGTAATTAAAGTCTTTTAGTTTCTAATACTCAAAACTGATCATAGTTGGTTCTTACAATGCTGAAAATATTTCATCTATATTAAGAATCAGTAATAACAAGCTGATATAAAGGTAGTATACTTCCATTTCCTCTCCAATGTAATTAACGTACACAGTTTTTTCCAAAAGAATTGTCAAAGGGGGCCTCCCTGGTGGCCCAATGGGTTAAGTCGCAGCGCTATGAAGCTATCTGCAGCCACAGAAGCACAAATTCGACCCCCGGCCAGGGAGCTTCCCACAGACCTCTCCTGTCTCACCCACTGCTCCCCTCAGCAGTGTATTTCAGTCAATCTGCCTGTTCTGGTCCCCACTCTGTCTCTGGTGAATCCTCTCACCACCCCACACCTCTGGCCTGCACAGCAGTTCTTGTATGCATAAATAAATCAATATTTAATAAATAAATCTTTAAAAAAATATTGTCAAAAAAATAATTTTTTTTCTTTTTCTTACATTTTAAAAGGGCAGATTTATTAGGAGACAGAGAAAGAAAAAGAAGCACCTGCATAGTTGCAGGCGGGCAGGAGAGCTGCCTCTGGAAGGGACAAGTTTGTTAAAAGACACCAAGAATAATTTCAATTCTTGAATGACATTTAAATACAACATGCTAAGAATTAGAAATATTATCACTTTGCTAATTAACACCAAATGAAATCGTTCTAATTTAACTATCATTAGTCCATAAGCAAAAAAAAAATTAATTAATAACAAACCTCAACTGAGTTTGATTTAATATTGGAACTATAACGTGAACAAATAATCTATCATAAAGCCAGGAATAATGGGAGAAAAACAAAAACTGAATTTGGAAGAGTAATTATCTATTTAATACATCCCTACAGAAATTATGCTACTAAATCAATTAAGTACATTGTAGTGTATCACTAAAGATCAAAACATCAAATACCACATCCAAAGCAGACAATATCTAGGAAGCTGTATTTTAGAAAAGCAGAGATAATGACCACCCTACTAAATAATTAGAATTAGTTTCCAATGTAATTTAATTAAATGTAAACTGCTACATATTCTCAAAAATGGTTGAGAGATAATAATGCAATGTATACCTATAAATTATGCTATAAAGACATTTTAGCTAGGTTACAAAGACCATCACAGAATTTAGTAAGATCATGTTCTGCTCATAGGTTTTATTTTGCTAATAAAATATTAATGAATATGACAGAAAAGGAGTTGTTCTTCAAATTATGTGAGACACAAAATTCTCCATATAGACTACCAGATAGTATTTTCTTAAATGCTGAAAATTTTAAATACATCATTTATCATAAACTGCAAATTCATCAGGAAAATTAGACTCATTATCAACAGCACAGATCACAAACTATTCAACTATAAAAAAAATAAGTAACTGAATTCTTAGACTGACCTTAGTAAAACCTCAACAAGAGAGTACTATTTGAAAATTTGACAAAGTGATGAAAATTGAAGACTTAACCCACAGATGATTTTACATGGATGAATGCTAAATTTTTTTCTCTGTATAGTGTGCAAATTATGTGATAAAGTTTAGCATACTCACATTTTTGTCTTTCTGCCAATGGTCCCCTGCAACAGGCTGATAACCCACAGGATATCTCTTTAAAATCTATGTGATTGTCACGATTTTCATCAAAAGCATTAAACAAACCTGTAAAATCAGAAAAGATACCATAAATCGTAGTTAATGTTTATAATGACATGTTAATGAAAGGAAGCATGCCTATTCTCCATAAACTGGACAAATTTCAAAAAATAGTTTATAGCTAATTCCCATAGAAAGTATTTTCTTCTCCTGATATAATTACAACTACAACATAAAATCAAAGCAAAAAATATATCCTTCAGTGTTTGGTTATGTTTATCTGTCTCTATCTCACATCAACTCTAACAGCTAAAAATGAGTCCAGAATGTAAAAAACGAAAAGGAAAAAAGAGGGAGAAAGGTTGAATTAGAGACTCAAAGACATACCAAGTATTATCAATAAGCTCCTACAGAGCTCTTACATACAGCACTCTTTTGCAGTCTTCTTTGTTCTACTCTATCTTTTTAAATGAGTATTTTAAATTTCAGGAATGAAAAGAAATTTGTTACCTAAATTCCGTGATTTTCCCACTTTTAGCAAAAACCAGAAAACAAATGATTTTGTTTTCAAATAAAATGATAGATCTCCAATTCTAAAATGATAAAAACTCACCTGCACTGTTGAAGGAGGTGGTTCCAGAACCCTACCTGCTCTGGCAGTAATGAGTACTTCTGAAGTAACAACTTAAGAATCTGAAGGCCACAAATGGTATATTTCAAGAATCTAATTCCATGTCTCTATTTAAAGATTAGAAAACTAGGGCCTCCCTGGTGGCGCAGCGGTTAAGTGCTGCGCTGTAGAGCTGTCGGCAGCGGCGATGCGAGTTCAATGCCCGGCCGGGAAGAATCCCACATGGCGAGGCAGACCTCTCCTGCCTTGCCCGCTGCTCCCCTCAGCAGTGCATTTCTGATCTGCCTGTTCTGCTACCCGCTCCGTCTCTGGTGAACCCTCTCACCGCCCCACGCCTCTGGCCTGTACCCCAGCTTGTATGTATAAATAAAAAATAAATCTTTAAAAAATAAATAAATAAGTAAAGATTAGAAAACTAAAGCTCAGAAAGGGTTAAGAGATCTATCAAAAGTAAGTAAGAAAAGTTTAAAAAGTTCAGAATCAGATTTCAAATATGATTTTTATGATGGCGCCCTCAATTACTTTTTGTATTTCTGATTTTTTTAAAAGTCATAATAATAAAAAGTTTACAACATGAGAGGACATCAGAGATGGTCCAATTCAGTGATTTCTTCAATTATTTGTGTGAGGGAAGGACATAGCAGTGGAAGCTTTTTAGGGTAAAAGAAAAAAAGTGGAGGCACTCAACTGAGGAAGAAGGGGGGTTATGTGAGGAAACCTAGAGCTCTGCCCCGTCAAAGGCTAACACCCTAATCCCTGCACCAGCTGCTGAGGCACTTCGTTGGAGTACTGTTTCATAACCACCAATTTGGTCAAACTCATTCCATATATGAGGATATTTAGGTACAGAGAGCTAAACTGCTCTGTGCAAGGTTACACAGATAGAATAAAGTTCAATACTACTGTCTAAATTTCTCTTTTAGTTTTTTCCCTATCAAACTATGTTATAGGCAAGAATCTTACAAACCTGTAACTGTATAGTATTTTTAGAGTTAAAGATACTTGCGTTAGAAATAAGAGATGGCCTCAGGTGAAAGCACTTACCAAAGAATATTTATATTCTGTTTCTAGAACACAAAATGATTCCTACCTTCACTTAGAGATGGACGAATAGGTGGTGATACCAATGGGCCAAATGTCTCTAAATCAAATCGTCCAGTCCGGGATTGAGCCTTCAGCAACCAATAGCGTTTTTCCAGATCAATGATGTCTGATTCCTCCACTGAGGGTCAAATTAAACAAGATTATAAAAACCTGAGATTTCTCTTCTGGACAGTAAGTTCATCCTGAATGAAAGGATGAACTTCCAAGGATAATATCACTTCCAAGGATATATTTAAATTTCTGAATTCAAATGCTAAATCATGATGTAAAACTCTGACAAATATATTATGCCTAAAATGACACAAAAATTTAAATTAACAAAAAGAAGCTTTAAAAATCAGAAAAAAAATTTTGGCAAAATTCCACTAATTTAAAGATTCTATATACACCTTATTCTCCTGGTTACACTGTAAACATCAAAATGGCAGGATATATGCATGATTAATCTTGTTGATATGGTGACTGGTTTATATATCCAATACTTATTAAATAAGTGAAAAAGAATATGCAAAAGGTAACTAACAAGGTGATTAAATAAGAGAAGGTAGAGTAGGATTTTCAATGTGATAGGCTAATAGGTATATTTTAAAAACATGAATATCTTTCTTCATTTGTGAGAAGGCATATTCAAACATCACAGATAAGCTCCAACCATGGTTATAATTTATGTGTCTAAGTTTGAACCAGTCAGAAGTGAAATACCTTTGTTAATATTCGGAGTATCCATAAACTCAAAGGGTCATATTTAATAAATAGGGATAAACCAATTCTAGGGTAAAAGCTATTTAAGGCATTTCCCAACAAAGATTCAAAAATTCCTGAAAATATCAAGCTGATCTACAAGTAACTAAACTGCTTATCAAAACAAACTTCCTCTTTTAAAGAAAGACAACAGAATCCAGATAGTCACGTAACATTCACAATTCTAGCAACCGGTGAAATATGAAACAAGCAGGATGATGTGAGTGACCCAAAACCTGAATCAAATCAATCAACAGAAAGTCCTAAAATTAAAAGAGATGATGGAATTATCAGACAAGTCTTTAAAACATCTATTATATATTTTTTTTATGAATTAAATTTTTTTTTCTTACATCATTGTAGTCCTCATAGTTCTCCTGCCACCCTATCACCTGTGAACCATCACCATATTACCCCGTGTTCTTCTCTCCCCTATTATGACCCACCTCCCTCACCACCCTTTGCTGTATACCTTGGTTCTATAGTCAGCTTGCTAGTAAAACATCTATTATAAATACTTCAAGAATTTAAAGAAAATCATGACTATATTGAGGAAGGAAACAAAGACTATCAAGATGTAGCAAATGGAACTACTAGAAATGAATATTTGAAATAAAAATGGTTCACTGCATGATTTAACAGTAGATAATATAGAGGAAAGATCAGTGAACCCAAGGACTAAGCATATAAGAAGCTACCCAAATGGAAGCAAAATGAGAAAAAAGGCCAAAAAAATGACTGGAATCCTAGTGACCTGTAAGACAATTTCAAACAGTACAACATACATGATATTGGAGTTTTAGAAAGGGATGGCCATAAAATATTTGAAACAATAACAGCTGAAAATTTCTAAATCTGATGAAGACAACAGTCCCACTTATCCAGAAATTTGATGAACCAGGTGCAAGAAAAAATTCAAAGAAAACCAAACCAAGGCAAATGAAAATCAGCTTGATGACAAAGAGCAGACCTTAAAAGTGGTAAGATAAGGGAGAAAAAACACATTATAAATGGGAGCTAAAATAAGCAATGCTTTCTCTTCATTAACCAGGGAGTCAGAAAACAATAGAAGGGGGCAAAAAGTGTTGAAAGAAAAAGAAGTCGTTAAGGTCAAATCCTATGTCCTGTGAAAATATCACTCAAAAATAAGGGCAAAATATTTTTTTGACAAACAAAAGCTGAAAGAATGTATATTAACAGCAGAACTGCAGCAAAGACACACCCATCTGTATTGAATAATGTTAAAGAAATTAAATTCTGGCAAGTAAATCTTCCAAGATATCAAAAACTCAAGTGCTATACTAAATTTTTATGTTTCATTCCTTTTAAATCAAATCACTATTGAAAACACTTAGACATAATTTTTTATTGAGTGTTATTATGACTGCATCTGCGATCAGAAAAAAAATTCTTCAGTAAACTGTTGCCAGCAGTATATTGCAATTACAAGAAAAATCTTTAGGAAGGCAAAATCTTTTTGATAAAAAGGTAAATTGTAAATATTAGAAATTTTTAGGCATATACTGTTTTTATTTCTAACATAAATCTACAATTGTTCTTTTTTTTTTTTTTGGCGTAGAACTGTCTCTCTTAGACACCTAATCACATAGAAAACAGTTTTTATAACTAATGTTCCCATCCTAAAACAATCATTAACATTATAATTTTTTATTTTTACCAGTCTTTTAAAAATTTTGTTACTTCTAATACTAATTTAATTTTTAAATTTGTATTATTTTGTTCTTACTAGATTAGTAATATATTTTGTTGACTGAAAACACAGGTAGAGCAAAAAGGAAGACAAACCATTTTATTTTTTTATATAATGGTAATCATAGTAATACATGTATTTAATTAAATATCATGTAGGTTGTTTGGGTGAATTATTCCCAAGACTTTTATTCTAGAATCGTTCATTGCGTGATTTCTCAGACTGCATAAAATTCTCTGTTTTAAATAATCAATGAGCTAAACATATTTAAAAATTTTTATAGCAAAATCAAGAATGACTATGATACCCGAGATAAATTTCCACACACTATCAAAGTATATACTATGTAATATATTTTTTCTTTTTTAACACAGTAACAAATACACAGCATTTGTTACCATATTGTAACTTCCTGATGAATCAACCTTTGAAAAAGTTCAATTTGGAATTGGAAGTAATTTTTAAAATTAGTTTAAAGAATCAAATTCAATTCTCTACATAGCATGTAGTGATCAGTTTTTAAAACAGAATTATCTACTTCAACTACCCAGATAAATGAATATATTTAGATGGAGTATTTAAAATTTTCAGCAACAGGGAGAGTAATCACAGGAGTCTGATACATAAATTGAGATAGCATTACTACCTTCTTTTCCTTTCCTAAGGTGTCTGTTTAACCCATTTATGGGAGAAGAGGGCTGGGGAAGGAGAGGGAGGGGGAAAGGGGGGAGGGAGGAAAGGTGAACCTCTTCTTCCAAAGAAATACTGGTTTTCTCAAATTCTCAACTTTTTTCTAAGTAGCAAATCTGCATTTAAAAGGTAGGACTCACAGGGCCTCCCTGGTGGCACAATGGCTTAAGCTCTGAGCTGTGGAGGCTGTAGTGCAAGTTCGAAGCCCAAGCCCCGCCAAGGAGATTCACACATGGTGCAGCAGACCTCTCATGCCTAGCCCGCTGCTGCTCCCCTCAGCAGTGTATTTCTGTCGATCTGCTTGTTCTGCTCCCCACTCTGTCTCTGGTGAACCCTCTCACCACCCCACACCTCTAGCCTACACCCCAGCTTGTATGCAAAAATAAAAATAAATATTTTTTTTAAAAAAGTAGGGGGGCCTCCCTGGTGGCGCAGGAGTTAAGCGCTGCGCTGTGGAGCTATCAGCAGCAGCGACGCGAGTTCGATGCCCAGCCAGGGAGAATCCCACTTGGTGCAGCAGACCTCTCCTGCCTTGCCCGCTGCTCCCCTCAGCAGTGTATTTCTGATCTGCCTGTTCTGCTACCCGCTCTGTCTCTGGTGAGCCCTTTAGCCGCCCCACGCCTCTGGCCTGTACCCCAGCTTGTATGAATAAATAAAAAAATAAATCTTTTTTAAAAAAAAAGTAGGACTCATGAAGCAAAAGGAAGAAGGCAGTAACCTTGAGTGCAGTTACTTTTTAATTTCTATACTCCCAGGAACTGAGCATATAATCGGTGTTCATACAATAAGTGTTTTTGAATAACTTATGTTTGCATAATACTAAATTAGAGCACAAGCTACACCAATTACCTTCCTTTCTTTTTTTCTACCTTTGACAACTAAGTTTATTAATCTCCTTAAAAAGCAAAATTTGTTGAAGTAAAAATGTGGGAAAAGAAGTAGATCATATTTTGAAGAAAAATGATCAAATTGGCCATGGTCACCAATTAAAAAATGCTTTAAAGTTCACTTTTAAGTTTAGTGATCAACTCACTTTTTTGTCTATCTATAGAGCTTGTCATATCTACATAGCTTGCTAAAGACAAGCTAAAGTAAATTATATTGATTATATTACTATTACCCAAACATTTATATGATTTATCAGCTGAGATGCTGGAAAGATGGAAGTTACAGTTGATAATTACATTAGTTACTCTATTGCAATTGATAAATCAATACCAAAACTCATACTGTACCAGCAAAATAGCAATGAATTTATCACCCACCTATAGGTATAACTTTTCTGATTCACAACAGCAGCATATCATACCATACCAACATTCTAAACAGTTCTTGGTTGGCACTTTGGGCCATCCTAATCAAGTACCACTTCACCTTACAGGAGGATCCAGCTGTAGAAATAGTTTCTTAATGTCAAGATTGTATTTTCATTAGAAATAAAAACAGGTAGGGAAAATATCCAAATATTTGCAAACAGTAATACAGTTAACTGGAAGGAAGGAAGCAACTGTTCTTAAAAGCAATAACCTTCGGAGATTTACTTAAAATAGTTCTAAGCTTTATGACATTACAACCAGGTAAGAGGATAATGAAGGAGGGCATATAGATTTAATACGCAGCATATGGTCTAAGAATCAGTGAACTACTTTTTTTCTTACTGAAAGAAGGCTTTAAGGTTGTAAACTAAAATATGACAAGGGAATAGAACATACATATTTTCATTGAGATAATAAATGCTAAGAGACAATATATTTTGAGTTAGATATAAAGAGAAAAATAATGAAAATGAGTTGTCTCTAAAATTCACCAAAAATACTACATTAATTACCTCAGAATCCAGAGTCTACTATTTGAAGCAATTGCTGAGTTAGTAAGCTATTTACACAATAAGCTTTACGGAAACTAAAAACTCTTTCCTAATTTATTTGAGAATGTACTTACAAGAGAGAATAGGCACAATATCTTTTTCCAAACAATATAGCGAAATTCTATGAAAATATGATCAACACTGGGCCTCCCTGGTAGCGAGGCGGTTAAGCGCTGCGCTGTGGAGTTGTCGGCAGCAGCAACACGAGTTCAACGCCCCTGAGTTCCACGCCCCGCTGGGGAGATTCCCACATGGTGTGGCAGACCTCTCCTGCCTCGCCTGCTGCTCCCCTCAGCAGTGTGTTTCTGTCTATCTGCTTGTTCTGCTCCCCACTCTGTCTCTGGTGAGCCCTCTCGCCGCCCCACACCTCTGGCCTGTACCCCAGCTTGTATGAATAAATAAATAAATCTTTAAAAAAAAAAAGAAAATATGATCAACATTAAGGAAAATAACTGTCTATTATAGTTCCTAAAGCATAGTTCTATCACTTACTTCTCTGTTGGTAAATGGGCAATCATTCATTTATTTTGCCTATATGAAAAGAAATTAATTATTGAAGAGAAATAAAAAATAATCATCTGCAACTATCCCAAGGGGGTGGGGAAAGCTAAATTGGAAAAGTGAATCTGCAAGATTGTCTTTAATGAGTGAGAAAGATGGCTCACCACAACCACAACTACCACATGACCAACTCTTTTTATCTTCGATTACAACCTACTCATAAAAGATTAAAGAATAAAATGACTGTGTCAATAAGCTGTCTTTAAGTCTTAAATTGAGAGTAAGCATGCACCTGGGGGTTTCAACATCCCAATTATGACACCTATTAGTCATTCTATCTTGAAATAGTTTCTCTCACAGCCTTGGTTTCCTCATTTTGAGAAATGAATCTCAGACAGAGTGTGGAATTAAACTAAATAATATACAGAGTACAGTGCCTCTATTAAGTGTTCAATCCGCATGTAGTAACTTGGGACCTACCACAAAGCAAAACACTGTTGAAAAGAGAAAAAAATGTGCAAGTCATTTATAGTCAAAGATAATTTCGTATTTTGCAAACATGTAGTAAAAACATACTAATAATATGCGTCTGATCTTGTGCTAAAAACTACATGTTTGAATGTGAACAAGACAATTATGTTTAGATCCTCGAAGTGCAATGTTGTCATTTTAATGTAGTGTGGAAAGTATAACCAAAAGTATAATGAAGGAACAGATTCTAGTGATTGTTTATGTTTTTGAGCACATATGCAGCAAGGCCCTGGAGGTCTGAAAATTTAAAGATACACAGTGATTAAAGGACTGACCAGGGAAAGGAAAAAAATATAGAAAAAAGATTTTACAAGCAGCGACAAAAGAGCATCTGTAGAAAAGAGAGGCCGTAACAAGACAAAAAAGCAAAATTCAACTGCTGTATTATACTTTAATTAAAACACCAAAAAGGATAATATAAAGAAGGATTTATGCCATGGACCCAAGATAAAAGACAAAATCCAAGAAAGAATTTTACTTTCCAGTGACAAAAAGTCTATTAAAGTATGACAGTTCAACCTAGAACTAATAGTTAAGTCAGAACCTAGACATTTCAAAGGTCAGCAGGTAAAAAACCAGCTTTTGGGCCTTCCTGGTGGCGCAGGGGGTTAAGTCTCAGCCTATGAAGAAGCTATCGGCTGCACAGCCACTGCAGCACCAGTTCGATACCCGGCCAAGGAGATTCCCACATGGCACAGCAGACCTTTCCCGTCTCTCTTGCTGCTCCCCTCAGCAGTATATTTCAGCAGATCCATCTGTTCTGCTCCCCACTCTGTCTCTGGTGAATCCTCTCACCCCCCCCAAACCTCTCGCCTACCCCCAGCTCTTGTATGCATTAATAAATAAATCTTAAAAAAAAAAAAAGACCAGCTTTCAAACTCAGCAAATTTTTTTGGCTAGAGCTGTTCATATACAATAACAGGGGATAAGATACACTGGCCTAAACTTGTGATAGCTATTTAGAGCTAATTATATTTTGAGTTTACAGTCTGTGTCTCCAAAATCCAACACTCTGTAAATCTTTTCTCAGATATCAAAAGGAGTGGAATAACATGTCTATAAATTTTAAAAATTTAAGAAATCTAATCTTAGGTATTTAAATAATAAATTATCATAGGAAAATATATAGTTGATAAACTTTTGGTTATGGTCTACTCAAGCATAAAAACTTGAACTTCAAGCTAAACTTCTAACTCAATTTCTTAAATTCAAATAAAAGGTAACAATAGCTTGAAATTTGCAGTTCCAAAAAAAGTATTCGTCATGACAAAGTCTAAAATCCCATGTAATCAAATCAATTAATTATTCTAACTTGGTTATTGACTATAAAATAGCTCCCCAGTTTCATCTATGATTTATATCAAAGAGAAGAAAATTTGATTAAGTATGGCAGTGTATTCAACTAATGTGACTTCAAATTTTAGTTTATAATTGTATGTGAAAAAGTAATTAAAGCATCTGCACTCTAACATAAATATTATTTACAAGTGAAAAATTGTAATTCCTTTTTGTTTCCTAGATAGCTTGGCTCATTACACAAATTTAAATGGAATCACTGATGCTTTAAAATAAATATTTTCTATCTACTTATAAGTCAGTTAATAACATCCTCTATTTTTATCACAAGTTTCACATTCCTGACACATTATTTAAAAAGTCTAATGTACCAAATATTTTTTGAGTGGAAAAACCTACAAAGACAATAGTGAATTACTTTGTTGGTTAAGAATTTATAGTTAATACAAGAAATCATAGTCATCAGAATGCAATTCTGTTCATGTCAGAATTCTATTTATTTAGTAGTAACTGTAATTTACAAAAAAAGTAAATGCTTGCTGAACTCAGTAGCAATTCAGCTGTCTGTTTCACTAGCTTCTTTTTATAAACCTACACTAAAAGTAAGAACACACTTTTCTGCCACAGTTGTGGAATGTACTCATCTACAGCCCTCTATAAGAAAACTGATTATTTCCCAAACAACTGCTCCGCAGGCAGTGGGGTTAAGTGCACTGACATTCACAAGCAAGTCTTCACTAACACAAGAAGATACACATTCAGTATAAAGCAGCTATTCTATATACCAGGCACAGGACTGAATCCTTTAAAAAGTGTATTATTTCATGTGTTCCTGAAAGGTAGCAAACTATGTCAGGCCAAAATATACCATTTTGGTATAAGGATTATTTTGAGGTAAAGGCAACTGAGAACTCCTCTCTGTCCTTCCCCATTTGCCTAATTTGTGATCGTGTCCTCCCTCCTCTACCAGGAAGGTATGTAAGTTAATCACCAGAGACAACTCTAGACCCTTATCAAATGAGAGACAGCAAGAGAGGAATGAATCTATATAACGAGCCTTATTAATTTAACATTAATATCCATATATTTGCTGCTACACAATTTACCACCTCCAGAAGCTCAAAGTTCTTTTACTGTGACTTCTCTACAAAATTAATGTTCTTTGCTAACATGCTATCTAAGTTCAAGTTCTAACCATTTCTTTGAGTTATCCATCACAGTGCTAATAAATGTATGTTTATTTTTCATCTGATTTGTCTCTTATCAGACTAATTTAAAGGGCCCCCGTCAATATCCAAGATGGTTACAGGTATACTTTGTTTTATTGCACTTCACAGATACTGCCACTTTTGACAAACTGAAGGTTTGTGGCAATCTGCGTGAAGCAAGTATATTGACAGCATTTTTGTTTTCCCCACCACCATCCCTTATACCCTTGTGACCTTGAATATAGGCAGGATCGTAAGTTCAATGACTTGTGTCCTCATAAGCAGAGAAAAGGACATACTGAAAGAAAGTCATATGAAGACAGAGACAGAGATTGAAGTTACATTGCTAAAAGTCAAGGAAATCTTGGGATAATCAGAAGCTAGAAGAGGCAAGGAAGGATTCTTCCCTAGAGCCTTCAGAGGGAACATGGCTTTGTTAATATCTTGATTTCAGTTTCTAGATCTGTCAACGAAGAAATTTCAGTTGTTCCAGTTTAAGAACAATGTAATTTCTTAGAGCAGCCTTGGAAAACTAATCCAAGTTTGGTTTAAGATTGTGAAATACTGGGAGGTCTGAAAAATCAGGACGTAATTTTTCGATGTTTTCTATACAAAAATGTCATGACTTTTCCGACAACCCAATAATAATAAATTGTTCTTTCTCCCAGTTTCTGCTGATATTTGGTCTTAGAGCAAAACCTTAAGTTTTCTGAGTAATAGGTCTTTCTGACACAGAGATCCCAAATTCCTTACAATTTCGTGGGCGATGGGAACATCTTTTGTTCTAATGCCTGGTGAGCTCCTGTATCCCACAGTTGGTACAACTGAAAAGACCAACACTAATTGGAAACTTAAGCGTTTAGTCCCAATCCTCATTCTCCAGAGAAAAGGGAGGAACTAGAAATTGAGCTAAATATGAATCATGCCTACACGATGAAGCCTCCATAAAAATCTCCAAAGTATGGGCTTCATAAAGTTTCTGGGTTGCAGCAATACCACTTTTGGGAATCTACCCAAAGGACACAAAAACACTAACCCAAAAGGATACATGCACCGGTATGTTTATTGCAGCACTGTTCACAATAGCTAGGGTATGGAAACAACCCAGATGCCCAAAAACAGATGATTGGATCAAGAAGATGTGGTGTATATAAACACAATGGAATACTATTCAGCATTCAAATAAGATAAACACATGCAATTAGCAACAACATGGATGGAGTTAGAAGGGATCATGCTCAGCAAAATAAGCCAGAAAGAAAGAGAAAAATATTGAATGGTGTCACTTACTACAGGAATCTAGGGATACCAAATAAGAGAGATAGTCAGCGAGGGAGGGGGAGGATAAGGGTTCAAAAGGGGGGAGAGGGGAGCACAAGGGACCATGGTGATGGTTCATAGGTGAATTGGTGGTGAGTAACCCACAGGGAATACACTATAATGTCAAAGATACAAATAATAATAAATATTTTTTAAAAAATAAAGTTTCTAGGTTGGTGAATATATCCACAAGATGGAAGAATTGGCATATCCCAGTTCCATGGGAAGAGACGCTCCTGAGCTTGGGACACTTATGGACTGCACCTTACACATTTCTTCATAGAGCTATTCATCTATAACCCTTAATATATCCTTCACTATATAACAAACCAGTAAACATGAGTGCTTCCCTGAGTTCTGTGAGCCATTTTAGCAAATTATCAAGCCCGAGGAAGCAGTCATGGGAACCCCCATCTTACAGCTGGTTGGTGAGAAACACAGGTGACTACCTGGGCTTGTGACTGACATCTGAAATGAGGAGTTGAAGGTCAGTCTTGTGAAACTAAGCTCTTAACCGTTAGGGCTTGTACTAACCCTAGGTAGATAATGTTAGAATTTAATTGTATTGTAGGACACCTAATTGGTATCTAGAGAGAACTGGAGGACTGCTGGGTATAGGGAAAAACCCCCACATATTTGTAGTTCAGGGATAGTCAGTGCGTAGTGAGTAGACAGAAAGACAGTTTTCCGTTTCAGTATGTACTCTATGTGCCAGCATTTCTTTTAATTACACTTTGGAAGAAAAAAAAAACACCAACAATAAACTCCTCTTACACATTTTCTCATATTACCAGGTAATTTTATTAAAAAGTGAACAGAAAATAACAAAATGCCATTACTTACAATGTGTGACTCCAGCCAGAGTTTGGTAGAAAGTGGGAGTATCACTATCATCAGTGAGGGTCACATACACACCTCCAGACAGTAACCAACGAGAGAAGGTAAAAGCATCTTTGTTTAGAAGAAGCCAATTTCTAAACTTTTCATAGTTTACCTTTTCACCCTAAAATTAAGACAAGAAAATACTTTTAAGATATATCTTACACGGAATCTGCAAAATTAGAAATTTGCAATTAGTTGACATTTACCTTCTTACTAACGACAACGTAAGGATTATCTAACATTGCAGGTTGTATACTGGGAAATTAAATTGTTTTCAAAGATAAACTGTTCTTCAGAATTCCCATGTACATAAAACCTATGTACCTGCAAGTTACTTAATCAGTTCATTGAAGCAATGCATTGTCACTAATGAGCAACATTTTATTTGCTAAGATATATCCTGAAGTCAGTAAATCCATTTTCCATTATTCAATAAATACAATTTTTCACTTTCCTCACCCTTCTTCAGCTTGTCAATCTGACAGAATTAGCATATTTCAATTAAATACATATAGAATTAAAATACTCTTAAACTTCATAGGTAAACTAAAAATACGTATCTTGGAGTCTTGCTCCAAAAGGCATAGCTGAAAACTTTATAACTGCATCTGTTAAGACTAATGAGCACATGCTAGAAAAGGCTGAGACCCATTCCATGTCACTTAAATCTAGATGATAGGTCCACATCTTTAAGCTAAATTTTAAAGTGTTGGGTTTTTTTTTTAAATGCAAAAAATAACATAAAGCATTGTTATGGAAGGCCCCAATAAGCTATTTCTATTTTTAATATAAGTAGATGATACTGAAACACGGTAACCTGAAAAATCAAGAAAGGTCTGGATATAATCTTTGGATTTGTTTCTCAGAAATTATAACAGGTAAACAAATCAAGTAGCTGAATCAGATAAAATTAGTGCATTTACAGTGGTGACTTTTTTTTTTAAACCAACTACAGATATCTAATGAATTAAATTACCATACACTGAGTATTCCAAAATCTAGGCTGCTCATCTGTTTGATGTTTCCTCTTCCAAAGACTTTGCCCCTTATTCAACACTGCCATAGACCTTTTCAAACACCGTCATAAAATCTTTTTTCTGTAATAACCATGTCCCTTCCCATAAAGGCAATATTAAGCATGCCACTTTCTCCATCACAATTTCCTCTCATAAACACCCTCCTAGTATCCTGACTCCAGTGATTTTCTTTCAATTACACAGAATCTACACTAATGATCTACCTTAATATTAACAAATCTAATGAATCAAAGGTCAATTCACTTTGACCTTAAACGCTTCTTCCTTTTTGAAACATGTTATTCACTTGATTCCAGGACACAATTCACTTTTGGTTCTTTTCCCAGGCTATTCCTCAGACTTCTGTTTTAATTTTTCATCTCACCAATCTCTAAACACTGGAGTACAGGATTCAATCTTCCAATCTGTTTTCTACCTAACTTCTCTCCGAGATAATCTCATTCTTATCTAAGACTGACCAATCCTTTCCCCTGAACTCGAACTTATGTGTCAAAAAGCACAGCTGAATACAGGTGGAATATAGAAAAACCAAAACAAAGGGTCCAGACAAAAACAAACGTTCAAACCAAACTTTGAAAGCTGACCATAAATCTGCAACTTTCAGAAGGAGAGGGGAGAGAGACAGGTGAGAAAGGGAAGGGGAGGGGACCAGAAATTAGACTTTGGTGGAAGACTATGGGTGCTCTGGTGGTGGGGAGAGCTATGGTAACTATACTTTAGGAGGGAAATCCTATACTGTGAAAACACTGGCAAGGATGTGGAACAATGGTATTTCAATAACAATTAATAAATTTTAAAAATTCAAATATTTTTTAAAAAGCATAGCTGACAACTACATTTGAATTATCTAATAGGGCCTCCCTGGTGGTGTAGGGATTAAGTCTCAGCACTCTCACGCTTTCTCTGGTAAGGCCTAAGTTTGATCTGGCCAGGGAGCTAACCACACATGGTACAACAGACCTCTCCTATCTTGCCCGCTGCTACCCTCAGCAGTGTATTTCAGTAGATCCACCTGGTTCTGCTCCCCCTGTCTCTGGTGAATCCTCTCACCCCCCGCACTTCTGGCCTACCCCCCAGTTCTTCTATGCATAAATAAGTAAACAAATTTTTTTTAAAAAATTACCTAACAGGATTTCCAAATTTAATTATGTTTTATATCTTTCTTGATATAAAACCCGATCCTCCCTTTTCCAATTGTCTTATCCATCTTATTTATGGCAACTCCATTCATTTATTAAATTAAGCCCAAGCACCTTAGTCCTACTTTACTTTTTGTCACAGTCCATAAACAATACAGATTCTTTCTAATCCACCTTCAAAATAAATGCAGAATCTAAAAATGTCTCATCCCCTCACTGCTACACCATGAGCTAAATGACAAACATTCTTTATTGTATTATTAAGATATTTCAACTGAATTGTTTTCAGCCTCCTCTCTACATAAGAACCAAAATGATCTTTAAAAAAAAAAAAAACTACTGAGGGTATTCCTCTGTTCAGACATGCTATCAGCTTTCATCTTGCTTGGTGTAAGTGAAAAACTCACATCCTCCTCCTAATACAGCCTTACATAATCTCCCCCCAGCCCCAATCTCTGTACCTTCATTGCCTACTACTCCCTTGTTCACTCCATTCTAGCTCTGCTGTTCCTTGGACATGTCAAGCACATTCCAACTCAGGGCCCTTGCTGTATTTTCTTCATGGAAAATACTTCCTCCAGCTACATAAATGATTTGATCCCTCATTTCCTTTAAATTCTTTGTTTAAATGCCACTTAATCTGTCAGGTCTTTCCTAACTATCCTAGATAATACACCAATACTCAGCTGCCTCTTCCCTACCACCACCTACCCCCCTTAGTCTACTTTATTTTCCCCCAAAGTGCTAATTATCTTCTAATATATGTATCTTCTGAATTAACTGACTAACTGAATGACTAACCACACTGAATTCCTACATATAAAATGGGAGTGCCAGCATATACTTATTACAAGGAATAGATATGTATTCCCTGAAAATGAGCAAGAATACTAACGCATTTGACATTTCTGTAAAAAATTCCCATTAATTAGATCTGCGAAGAGTAACTTTTTCCTGACCAGAAATGTTTATTATTTACTGAAGAGGAAATAAAATCATAGCCTAGTTTATCCTGAAGTACTGAATTACTATTATAGCAACTCATAGTCAGTGTTAAAACCAAAAATACAGGAAGTCAATTCTTTCGCACCACATAGAAAAGGCTAAAAGGTAACACCACAATCATTACCAAAAACTGCACAGCTAAGCAAAAAGGGGAAATCTCCAGATACTATCAACACACCGGAAATTCAAAGGCAGATTTAAGAGATATTAGAACTAGATATATACATAGACTGTAGTATTGACATTCATACTTATATAGCTAGGAAGGTGACTGACTAAACTAAATGAAGAAAATCAAGAGCAGTGAAGGACTGTCATATCTATGAAATGAAAGTGAATCAAATAACCACCCGTAAGAAAAATTTAGCACTGAGTGCTGCAGGAAAGATTCAGAAACTTCTAAAGGGTTTTACCCTACCATCTGACTTTTCCTTTTCAGACCTCGGAAAAAGAAGAAAAAAAAATGTTTTTTCTCTGTTAAAGATAGACATTTTCTACTGTTCTAAGTTTTGTACAATGAAAATATTTATGAAAATACAAAAGTGACAAAAATTTAATTCCAAGTATTTCACTAAGCAAATCAACCAAGTAAAATAAATGATAAAATAGGTCTTGATGGACCAGTCAGGTCACAGAACGGCTCAGTGCAATAAGTGACAAACCTACATGTCCATGTTGAAAAGCAGTGGCACTACAACGTGAATACTGCCTCAGGTTCCTGCAAGATTTTGTGTGTGCGCGCGCGTGTGTGTTTCATTATACCCTAAGTATAGACAATTGCCTTTACAGCAAAAGTAAGAATTTTCAGATTCACAAATATAGCAATAATGATACCATGGATCTTTAAACATAGTACATAAATAGTTAAAACATCAACTGTTAAATACAAAAATGCCAAGAATATGCTGCACTTAAACATCTATTAGTAAAGGCTAAACTCATTATACAACTAAGAGTTAATTTTGTGTCAACAGGTAGGGATGAAATGTAAATCTTTAAATATACCTCTGAGAAACACTTCCTGAGTGTATCTGGGACTTTGCCATCCACCACATGTAGCATTCTTTCCATTTCTTCCCGTACAACATAGCTACCGGATTCGCTTGCAAAGAGGCTAAAAATGTCTAGAAGAAAGAATAAATTAATATTATCATAGATTAAACACATCCTGTAGAAGTAGATGGGGAAGGAAAAGGTAATAATTATTGAGTGATTACTTAGTGCCAACCAATTTATAAATATATAATTTATTTCTGGAAAAAAAAAACCCCACCAGAATACAAATTAAAATGTGTTATCTTTTCAAACACACCAAATTTGCAGAAATGTTTAGGTGTGATAATACAAAGTACTAGCAATAAGTTGGGGAAAACAAGACCTCTTATTCGCTGTTAATTCGAGTATAATTTAGTAAAAATTAGTGCAACCACTTTGGGGAGTAATTAGCCCAATTCCAGTAAAGCTGAAGATGTGGCTAGAAACTCTGACAGCTCTATTTCTACCTGAAGAAACTCTCATCTATATGCATGAGGTACATCAATGTCCACTGTATTATTGTTTATACTAACAAAATTTAGGGGGAAAAAGACAAATATCTATCAATAAGAAAAGAGGGAAACTGAGATATACAGAGAATGAAATATGCATCAGGATAAAGGAACAAAGGGTTTCAAGATTGATAAACAGGGGTGAACTGGTGGTGGGTTACCCATGGGGAATACAAAATGTAAAAGATATAAATAACAATAAAAATACACATATTCAAAAAAAATTCTTAAACAGAAAACATTCAGAGAAAAAGCAAACTGCAAAATAATCTATACAGTATTCCATTTGTTTAAAAAGTTGAAAACCTGTGAAAGAACTGAAGATAGGTTTAAGGATATACAAAACTGTATTAAAAATTTCACGAGGAATGAAAGAAATTTACCAAACTAAACCAAGTGTTTATCTCTGTGAAGGGAAGTGCGGGGATGGGACCATGAAGGGATACACTCTTCACCTTAGTTGCAATATTTTATCTCTTAAAAAACGTGATTTGGGGCCTCCCTGGTGGCGCAGCGGTTAAGCACTGCACTGTGGAGCTGTCGGCAGCAGCGATGCGAGTTCGACGCCCGGCCGGAGAGAATCCCACATGGTGCAGCAGACCTCTCCTGCCTCGCCCGCTGCTCCCCTCAGCAGTGTATTTCTGATCTGCCTGTTCTGCTCCCCGCTCTGTCTCTGGTGAACCCTCTCGCCGCCCCACACCTCTGGTCTGTACCCCAGCTTGTATGTATAAATAAATAAATCTTTAAAAACAAAAAAAACCTGATTTGGTACAAATAAAACACAACGTTAAGAAATAATAAGTCTGGGCAGATGTACACATTACATGCATTCTTGAAATATTGCTGTAATGGGTTGAGCTGCATTCCCAAAAAAGATGTTGAAATCATAATCTATAGGTACCTCACTCCCAACAGCAATGTATACGATGGTTGCAACTTTTCCACATCCTCACTAACACCTGTTACCTTTTTTTGTTTTGGCCATCCTCAAGGGTGTAAAGCAGTCCTTACTATAATATTAATTGACAATTCCCTAATAATTAATTATGCTGAACATTTTTCCAGGTGTTTATTGGCCACATGTACCTCTCATCTCTCATTTATCCTTTGCCTGTCATTAGAATTCTGAGGCAAATTATTCTGCACACAGATGTAGTGTTACCCCTTTGAGGTAATAAAATACTTACATTTTGTTTTCTCTTCATCTTTGCCTCTTGTAAGAAGGACGAGTCCAACTATTAAATTATTGAAGTGTAGTCCTTTAGATGTCCCACCAAAAGAACAGTAAATCACCTAGGCGAAAATGATAAAGCCAGTTTTAGATTTTTCAGGTGTTGAGGAATTTGATGTTGATCTCATCTTTAACAAACTTTGCCTCCATCTCCAAAAAGGACAATGGTAAACTTTAGTTTCACATCTTATGGCACTCAGTCAAGAATATACTTACTCTAAAATACATGTATCGCTGGCTCACACAGTAAATATTTATACTTTCTCTTTGGAGTCCTTGTCAAGGTCCAAGAGGATAAAGGTCCTCCCCCTTCAATAGTCCCAATGTGATAAGGATTTCTGTGCAAATACAGAACTTCCTTCAACCTCTGCAAAACTTCCACACATCATTTTGATGTCAAAGAAAGACATTCTCAACTAAATATTCAGAAATACAAAGAGACACCAAAAGACATATTTTAAACTCCAAAGAATTAATACATATTTGACCTTTCTCCAAGTTCTTGCACAAAAGTTTCTAAAACCCTGAGTGAGAAGTGAGAGGAGCACTTTTTGTTTATCATAAGAAGCCCCTTTCAACCATACCCCAGTTTATGCTAATGAGGTGATTGTTAGTAGCCCCTTAGACATTTTAGAACGGCAGCTGGTTGTTAAAGGGACTAAAGATGTGATCAAGGGGCTGAAATGTTCAGTCCTGATTCCCAGCCTCTGAGAAGGGGAGTGGGATTGTGGGATTAGAGATTTAATCAATCATGCCCACATAATGAAACTTCCATAGTAACCCTGAACTATGGGGTTTCAAGAGCTCTAGAGTTGGTGAACACATCAAAGTGTTAGAAGGGTGACACACCCAGAAAGGACATGAAAGGTTTGTATACCACTGTAGGATATCCAGTTGGTATCTAGAGAGCTAGAGAATTGGTTGATATGTGAGAACCCCCCCTACCCCACAACATATTTGGTGTCAGATATGCTATGTTGTAGAAACCAGTACTTAGTATCTACCATGCAGAATTTTTATCAACTAAAGAATTAAAGAATAATTAAAAAAATAAAACATAATGTGATCAAAAAAATATATATCCACTAAATGATAGTTATACATATATTTAATAGCACTCTGCTAATGCCAAAAACTATCTCTAATGCCAGTGATAGCAAAACCTAGGAAAAACAAGCCTAGTGATTTGGTTTCAGATAAGAACATAACATACTTGTGGAATAACTATTTAGTCAACACCTCCATTAAACTGCAGGAAGGTAACTAAACAAAAAAACAAACCTCCACTGCTGGAGGAGGGCTAGAAAATCATCATTACTCCAGACCTTAGAGATCCCCAGCACTGAGGGAGAGGCAGAATCACTCATCCCCCAGATCCAAGGACACAAGGCCTGCCTAAAACTAAGACAGAGATGGAACAACAAAAAATTACCTTTACCCCAGTACCCCTCACCCACCTCCACCACTGTGGTAACAAACACTGAAGAATAATGACAACAGTCTACTTCTGGGCAAGAGGGAATAGTGTGGAAAGAGACCATCTCTGAGGAACAGCAACAAAACAGGAAATCAGATCAAAATTTGAGGGTAAAGCAGATGTCAGAAAAATTCTTGCTAACAAGGTTCCACCTGAAAAAAAGGTAATCTTAGATTGCTATTTGAAGCCTGGAGTACACTGTAGCTATGAAGCCATAGCTACACAAAATCCACTCAACTAGAGACTAGCATAACTCAATTACCCATGCTAATAAAGAGTGTACTCTCCACTGTCCTATACAAAGTTATAAGTTATAAGTCACACAAAGAAGTAGGGTGGGGAGGGGATGGGGAGAACTCATGTACCTAGAAAAAAGAAAAGGAAAAAACATGGGAACAGACTTCAAAAATGCTTTGGAATGGTCCAATAATAAACACAACAGAACCAAGATGAAACAGAGGGAAAAACTTGGGAATGAGAGCGAACAGAAGAGAAAACTGAAGGGCTGTGAGACAATATAAAATGATTTAACATAAATGTAACTGAAATCCTAGAAGTTAAAAAGAATGGGGCCGAAGAAATACCAGAAGAGAGAAAGACAGAATTTTATAAACTAACAGACATAAAACCTAGAAGCTCAGAGAGCAGTAGGGTAAATCACAGCTGAACCCCTGAAAACCAACTCGACAAACAATACTCAAACTACTCAAAGCCAAAGACAAAAAGAAAGTCTTTAAGACAGTCAGAGGAAAAAGAGATACATTACATTGAGAACAGCATTTCTTACCAAAAATTACTAAGTCAGAAGATAGCAGAATGACAAGTCTAAAGCACAAAAAGAAACAAACTGAAAATCCTATAAGCAGCAAAAATTATCTTTCATTAAGAAAGGAAAAATTAGGGCCTCTCTGGTGGCACAACGGGTTAAGCACAGCGCTGTGGAGCTGTCGGTAGCTGCGGCACAAGTTCGATGCCCGGCCAGAGAGCTTCCCACACAGCGCAACAGACCTCTCCTGCCTGCCCGCTGCTCCCCTCAGCAGTGTATTTCGGTCGATCTGCCTGTTCTGCTCCCCACTCTTGTCTCTGGTGAATCCTCTTACCACCCCACACCTCTGGCCTACACCCCCAGCTTGTATGCATAAATAAATAAATTTAAAAAAAAAAGGAAAAATAAACCTTTTGAGGAAATACAGAAACATCATAACCAGCAAACCTGCAGTACATAAAAGGGCAAAAGAAAGGACTAAAGGCCCTATGACACTATACAGTTACATGTCCATTTACACAAGGAAAGAACAGATAATGGCATAAATGAAGATAAATATAAAATGTAGCTATTTTTATTTTTAATTGCTCTAGAAGATAACTGTCTAAAGAAATAATAGTAAAACAATTTATTTAATGTGTTTTCAGAGCATATGTAAAAGTAAAACACATGGTAACAGCATAGAAGATAGAAGAAAGGAATAGGAAATACACTATTGTATAATACACCTAAATGGTATATTATACCATGTAGCTTAATCTTTATATTGCCAGTCAACAAAAAATTACTTAATCATGGCACTAACCCAACAATAACGCCATTCATAATTTTTGGTTTTATAATAAAAACAATAGCTAATGTTCAAATATTTATTGTGTGACATATAACTGCTGTTGTGTTTCGGCAGCATTAGCCTCAAAATGATTCTGTGAGAAAGATATTACTGGTGTCTCCATTTTATGGTTGAGGGAAAACTAGAGACCAAAGAGAGTAAGCAATCTGTCCAAAGTCATTGTATCATTGAAGTGGCAGAGTCAATATTCAAATCTAGGCAAGACAGGTTGCTCTGAAACCAAACTCTTAACTGATTCATAGTTCTACAGTACAATTATACACCTTCTCATATATCACATGAAATGAAAAGATTTCCAGCAAAAGGTATAACATTTTGGCAAATATTGAAAGTTAAACTAAGAAATTTCAAGTGATCACAAACTCAATTTATAAACACTATGGCTTTGCCATGCCTTTTCCCCCAAATTAAACTTGATAACCCTTACTATTCATCACTTTAACCACTTCACCGACTTTAATAAAAAGAGAGTAAAAGAGTGAAGGTAAAATTAAACAAGAAATTTGGGTAAGATTTGATATTCAGTTTTGCAAGTAGAATACAAAAGCGCTTGTTCTGAATACATGTGGTTGGAATGTTGGAATAGACTGATATCTGACTCCCAAAGTAAAAGAGTACAACCTTCCAAAATTCAAAAGTTCATTGACAGATAAAGAAAGGAAGCCCAAGAAAACCACCATCATTTGTGAATTCTAAGATGTATTTTCCACCTTTTATTAGTGTTCTAGAAATCAAGCACCCAACACATATCCTTCTTTTCATCTCCCTCCAAATTATTTTTCAATAAACAGTCATCTCACAACTGACAACGTATGAAATGTTAAGTGTCATGTTCACTATTCAGTTTTGTTTTTAGGAGTGAGAAGGGGGTGCACAGGATAGCAAGGTTATTTTGATACCTTTTTAAAAAGCATTTATGTGTTAACTATTATTATAACCTGTTACAACAGCTTTATTTTTAAATGCCTCTAATAATTTTCTGTAGCTATTAAAAAAGGGGAATAAAAATCAGATATTCCTCAAGCATGAATATCCACACATGCTATACTAACATATAAACTAGTGTTTGCGGTAATGATTTCACAAGTCTCTTTTCAGACAATATCATCAACCCTGAAAATAATATGATTTCAGAAAAGAAGGAAAATTAGTCTGCACTTTCAAAGAGAATGACTTACACTATAATATAACAAGAATCTAACTTTCGCCATGTAGTTAAAAGGTCAAAAAATGAGGAAGATGTGTAATAGGTCCCCAAAGTTAAGAAGATTGTGTTATGTTTCTTTTTTCTTTTTAAAATACAATTTTTTTTTAAGACTTATTTAAGCATACAGCTGGAGCGTAGGCCAGCGGTGCGGGGCAGTAAGAGGGTTCACCATTGAGAGAGAGGGGAGCAGAACTGGCAAATTGACTGAAATACACTGCTGAGGGGAGCAGCGGGCAAGGCAGGAGAGGTTTGCTGCGCCATGTGGGAATCTCCCTGGCCAGGCATTGAACTCACACCGCAGCTGCTGACAACAACACAGTGCTGCGCTTAACCCGTTTCATTTGCTGCTCTATGGCCCTCATCTTCAGCTCTCTTTTGGATGAGGTACAAGGGTAATCCGCTATTTCTAGAGCAAAGTAGTAAGTGATGCATTACTGTTTCATGTCATGGCTTTTGGAGTCATAAGCAAGGTTTTACTTATTTTTTGAATTTTAAAAAATCGTATATGTATGTATATATTTTATATCATTGTTCATTTTTGTACAATGTGTGTATGCTTTCTCCTATCAGGTGCATTCCCTGTAAAATTCACCTGTGAACCATCAACAGGGTAGAGAAGAGCTAAGGTTTTACTTATTTACCAGCTACCTTGATCTTGAGCAAATCACTTAATTTCTTGAGTGTTTGTTCCCTTCTACAATATTACCTATAGGTGGAGGTAATGTATGAATGTCTTCTATTTCCAGACCAATGAACAGTCTACGTGGGAAGTGCTATTCGTAGGCAGAGGGCAGAAGTCAGAACTTAACTCCACTTTATTAATTAGTAAGAATTAGGGAAGCACCATTAAGTTCATAGCTTTAGTGTGGAAAACACCGGTCTTGAGTAAACTCTACTATACTTTTAAAAATGCTTGATTAATAGTCAATAGAACCAAATTAATGTTTTTAAATTTTCATTTTCATTTGATGTAATTTTCAGAAGGAGCAACATTTTTCAATTAAAAATTTGAATGTTTATCAGTTTTTTCTTATCAAAAATTTTCCTTACTATCTTTGAAGATATTCTATCAAATCCAATTTTCTCTCCTCAAATTGAGCAGATCTAAATTTGTTAATGAAGAATTGTTACTTCCAGAAATGCCTCAACAACAAATTTATACTGTGCTTTTTAAGAAATTGCTAAACAAATTCATTCTTAATTTGACATGTAAATATTTTATCTCTACAAAATAGTCTTAAAATATAACCCTAACATTGTTACCACACTAAAAAACTGTTTCCCCAAAATTCTTATGTCAAAACCCAATGTGAGGTGGACCTTTGAGAAGTGATTAGGTCACGAGGGCAGAACATTCATGAATAAGATTAGTGTCCTTACAAAAAAGGACTAAGAGAAGTCCCTTGCCACTTTCTGTGACATAGAGAATAAGAAGACAGCCATCTTTGAGCCAAGAAGTAGGCCTACACCAGACACCTTGCCTAAATCAGACTTTCCAGTATTCAGAACTGTGAGAATATTGTAAGCCACCCAGTATGTACATGGTATTCTGTTATAGAACAGCCCAAATAGAGTGAGAAAAAAAGCCTACAAATATTCCTTAGTATAAAATGTCTACTCAGTATTCAAGTTTCTCAAATTCTCTCATCTTTTTTTAAACATGTTTGTTTAAATTAGGACGTAAAATATTATTATTGGTTGCTAGTCTCGTGATCTGTATGTTCTCTTTTCCTCATTCTTCTTCTTACCCACTTTCTTCTTCCTTGAAATGTACTGAAGGACCAAGATATTTGTCCTGTAGAAGTTCCCAAAGTCTGCATTTTGAGGATTATATCTTCTATCCTCTGTGTTCCTGCAAAGTAGTAGTAATTTCCAGAGAACTGATCAAATTTATAGTAATTTTTTTGGTTAGAACATACACCAGTTGGTGCATCAGGAAACACATAATGAATGCCTCTCTCTCTGTGATATTGGTAACCAGTGATAATCACTGCTAGATTGGTAAACTCATTAAAGGTTAAAAAATGATGGAAATTGTAATTCTACCATTACTTCACTTATTGGCTGAAATACTTCTAAAAAGAGAAAATACCCCTAACTATTTGGTTCTACTGAGGAAACTGTATTAAACATCTAGGATAAATGCTTGATTTTCTTCCTTTACTAATCAGTTCGTAAAATAATGAGATGGCTTCCCAGAATCTTTCAAAGGCATCTGTGTAGAAAAAAGATCATGGAGAAAACCTAAGAAAGCTATCCTCTGGTCTGCTTACAAGTTTGGTTCTTGATTGGTATCTATGAATTTGAATTTTGAGATGGTTTCTACCATTCCCTAAATGTTAAATGTTACTGCCAAAATTGTACAATGTGGTTTATGCTCCAAACCTGAAATACGGAAAATTGCTTCATAAGGAGAGGGGTGTTACATGACCAGCCCCAGTAAAACCCCTGGATACCAGTCTCTTGAATGAGCTCCCCTGGAAGCCAGCATTTCACATGTGTTGCTAGAGGAATGAAGTGTATACTGTGTGACTCCACTGGGAGAGGACTCTGAGAAGACTGCATCTCATTTCTGCCAGACTTTGCCCCATAAGCCTTTCTATTTGCTGATTTTGCTTTGTATGCTTTTGCTAATAATAAATCACAGTAGTGAGTAAGATTATATGCTGAATACTATGAGTCCTTCTAGCAAATCATGAATCTAAGGATGATCTTGGAGACCCCTGACAGTGTCCAGAGGGGGTATTCTTAAAAACATCATATTTGTTATTATTGCAGAATTGAGGTTACTAGAGGGGGAGATGGGAACAAAGTGGGGAAGGAGCCCGCGATCTATGGTAGCGGACTATGGGTAATACGGTGGTGGATATGGTGTGAAATGCACCAAAGAAGGTATAAATCTATTCCCCTAAATCTTAACAGCACACTGAATACTGGCAAATAAAAGATCAGTGAACTTGAAGCCTGGATAATAGTAACTATTCAAACTGAAGTAAGTAAAGTGAGGGAAAAGCTAAAAATGATGTAGGAAAGAGGAGGGACTTTAAGTAAATAAAACAGAATAATCAGTCTCTGAAACATGAAATATTTTTATTCACAGAATTGTAGGTCAAGAAAAAGGAAGGGGGCACAGGAAACATATTTGAAGAGTAGTTACTGAATATCTTTGAAAATAAATTCACAGATGCAAGATGCCCAATGAATCATAGAAAACCAAATTAAGACATATAATTTCAATGACAGAGAAAATCTTGAAGGCAATGAGAAAAAAAGGACACATAACAAAACAAAAAATTATCACTGACTTCTAATCAGAAATAATGCAAGCCACAAGACATCAGAATACTTTTAAAAGCTGAAAGGAAGGAAAAAGTCCATACAACCCAGAATTTTATATCAAGATAAGCAGCCCAATTAAAAAGAGGGCAAATAGAAAAGAAAATTACCTAAGTAGACATTTCTCCAAAGAAGATAAGCAAATGACCAATAATCACATAAAAAAAAATGTTCAACACTGTTAGTCATTAGGAAAATTTATTTCTTTTTTATTTTTTAAATATTTATTTATTTATGCATACAAGCTGGGGTACAGGCCAGAGGCGTGGGGCAGTGAGAGGGTTCACCAGAGACAGAGTGGGGAGCAGAACAGGCAGGTCATCAGAAATACACTGCTGAAGGGAGCAGCGGGCGAAGCAGTAGAGGTCTGCCACGCCATGTGGGAATCTCCCTGGCTGGGCATCGGACTCGCATCGCTGCTGCCGACAGCTCCACAGTGCAGCGCTTAACTGCTGCACCACCAGGGAGGCCCCATTAGGGAAATTTAAATCAGAATCACAATGAGATACAATTTTACACGTATTAGTATAGCCGTAATTTTTTTTTTTAAAGAGGAAAATAGAACATTCTTGTTGGTAAAGATTTGGAAAAATGGGGCCCTCATATATTCATTGCTGGTGTGAATGAAAAAGTGTGCAGCTGCTGTGGGAAACAGCTTGGTAGCTTTCACCACAGGACCTGGCAATTCCAGTCTGAGGTATATATATCCAAAAGAACTGAAAACAGGTATTCAAATAGATAATACTTACATGCCATTGTTCATAGCAGCAATAGCAAAAAAAAAAAAAAAGGCAAAAAACCCATCAGTTGAAAGGATGAAACATGGTATGAACACACAAAGGACTATTTTTCAGCTATAAAAGGAATGAAGTCGTGATACACATAAATAACTGGAAGCATTATGCTAAGTGCCAGTCATAAAGGGACAACAAATAGAACCGACAAAAGGCCAATCTGATAAACCATTTGTTTTACCACAACATAGTAAATAACTATTTCTCAATGAATAAAATAATCTTATAATCATTGAATACACTAATGCTTATGTTTTTCCACTAAAGTGCAATTCAAACTTTTATTAAAGTAAATTTTTTAGAAATTTTTTTCTCTCTTAGAGATCTCATATAAGTAGACCAACCCTCTCACACGTTTAACCCATAAATTAACAAAAAATTAATTAGCCTCTAGAAATTAAAAATGGTACAGTAATCAAATTAACTAATACGGTCATTATAATATTTAGGCAAATATATGACAAGATCTCAGTACTTTTAGATAATATGATGAATTGTGGACTCAATAATTATAGATAGCGTTATGCAAATCTGGTCGAAACATTTTAAGAATACACTTTATTATATATATGCTTTACATTTTTATTATAATAGTTAAACATCTTTTAGTACTGATTTGGGTCATGACATAGAAGGCATGTGTATCAATTTTATAAATGCCAAAATAGGAGGAATGGGTAATAAAAAGTACATAACAGAATATGGGATCAAATTCATTTTAGTATGGAATATGGCTGAAGGCAACAAAATTAAGTGTGATGTGTTTAAATGTAAATATAGTAAATAAAAGCACAGAAGCGCTACAGAGTTTGGAAATTTTTGCCAACAGAGCTATGACCTTTTTGCTTAAGTTAATACAATTTTATGCTGGATGGTAGTGATTCAAGAATTAAATATTCTCCTACTGTTCACTAATCTAATTCCACCTGGAGAACAGCATGGGATTAACCAGTATGCATATTAACTACAGTGAAGGAACAGCAGGGGGGAAAGATTTGTTCACGTGCATGAATGGTAAAGTTCCAGTTTCCCAATTTAAATATCTGAATTCCTTCTCTGAGAGGTGGCACATTTCCAATGGGGGCCCTAGTGGAGACAGCAAAACCTTGGGGACTGAGACACTGTGAGAAAATTCCAATGTCTAAAGTCAGAAAATGAGGCTTGGACTATGTCAGGTGAATATACAGAATGTTTTAATGTCCCCTAATTTAAATGATGTGAAAATCAAAAACAAAAATTTCACTGAATTCACGAGTTCCTGAAGTTTCAATCTGACTTTCCACGTTAATTATAATATCTTGTATTTAGCAAAGTACAAAAACTTTAACACTGCTAAGAGTTGAAAAGAGAAGGATGTCTGACTGAAAAACTGAACATTTTTAAAGGTTCTAAGTCAATGGGATATTATTCAGCCATAAAAAGGAATGAATTTCCGACATGTGATACAACATGGATGAATCTTAAAAATATTAATGCTAAGTGAAATAAACCATACACAAAAAGGAGAAGTATTGTTTGATTCTACCTATATGAAATCTTCAAAATAGGAAAATCTTAAAAGACAGAAAGTGGGTTGGAGAGCAGGAAAGTGAGTGTTCTCACTGCTTAATGGATACAGAGTTTCTGTTTGAGGTGATGTGAATGTTTTAGAAAAAGACAGTAGTGATGATTCCATAACACTGTCAATGTAATTAATGCCTCTGAAATGTACAAATAAAAATGGTTAAGATGGGGCCTCCCTGGTGGCGCAGCGGTTGAGCGCTGCGCTGTGGAGTTGTCGGTATCTCATGATGTGGGTTCGACGCCCAGCCCGGGAGAGTCCCACATGGTACGGCAGACTTCTCCTGCCTCGCCCGCTTCTCCCCTCAGCAGTGTATTTCTGATCTGCCTGTTCTGCTCCCCACTCTGTCTCTGGTGAACCCTCTTGCCGCCCAAGCCTCTGGCCTGTACCCCAGCTTGTATGTATAAATAAATAAATCTTTAAAAAAAATGGTTAAGATGGAAATTTATTATATAGACTTTACCACAAACATTTATCAGCTCTCCCTTAGCTCAAGAGGATCCAGCAAAGAATGTGATTCACCTAACCTATTTCTTTTTTTTTTTTAAAGATTTATTTTTTATTTATACATACAAGTTGGGGTACAGGCCAGAGGCGTGGGGCGGCGAGAGGGTTCACCAGAGACAGAGTGGGGAGCAGAACAGGCAGATCAGAAATACACTGCTGAGGGGAGCAGCGGGCGAGGCAGGAGAGGTCTGCCGCACCATATGGGATTCTCCCCGGCCGGGCGTCGAACTCGCATCGCTGCTGCCAACAGCTCCACAACGCAGCGCTTAACCGCTGCGCCACCGGGGAGGCCCCACACCTAACCTATTTCGCTCATGTAGTTCAAAAGTCTGAGGCTTCACAGAATTACATAAAAATTTCAAAGGCTGACTAGCAATATCAAGTAAAACCTAACCAAAAGGAAGCCCTTAAATAACTTACAAATAGTTCCAATTATTAAACAAACAAGGAAATCATTCCCAACTTATAAACTACACGTATATACAAATACCACAAATTATTTTTAGTCCAAAAATCTTTTTCATAATAGCTTTTAAATTATCAGTACAGTTAAGCTGGTGATCCTTTTTCAGGGCTGTCTGGCCAAACAAAAGGATCCTCAAATACCCCTGGATGATAGACTTCAATTTGAGGAACAAAAGTGTACCAACAGAAGTACCCCCTAAACCTAACCAAAAAGCAAAGGAAAAAGACTGATGCATATAGAGCAGCAAAACATTTTGCACATGGGTTCCATGCTCTGACTTCTACCAAGAGAACACCAGAAAATCCAAAGGTCATCAAACTATTAAAGTTTGTTGTCTTCAACTGTTGGTATGTTGGTGCTTATGTTGGTAGATACACTAACCCACACAATTACAGAATTGCACAGAATTTAATACACAAACACACACACAAAACTGGAGAAAGAGGAATCAGATCATGGATAGTATTTACTGTCAATATACTTACTGTGATGCTACACATTTACAAAATGTGACCTTTTGGGAAGACAGGGCAAAGCAGAAAAGCATCTCTAAATATTCTTATAACTGCATATAAGTCCATTTTTTTTTTTTAAGATTTATTTTTTATTTATACATACAAGCTGGGGCACAGGCCAGAGGTGTGGGGCGGCGAGAGGGTTCACCAGAGACAGAGCGGGTAGCAGAACAGGCAGATCATAAATACACTGCTGAGGGGAGCAGCGGGTGAGGCAGGAGAGGTCTGCCACACCATGTGGGATTCTCCCCGGCCGGGCGTCGAACTCGCGTCGCTGCTGCCGACAGCTCCACAGCGCAGCGCTTAACCGCTGTGCCACCGGGGAGGCCCTATAAGTCCATTTTTATCTTAATAAAATTTCTATCAAAAATTTAGGATGAATCTATAGTTAGAATTTTAAATAAATATACCAGAATTTAGGGATAAATTTTATATTAAATATTCTGTTTTATTATTTATTCTAAATAATATTTTCTCCCTAACATTAGTTTTATTTATTTATTTTTAAAGATTTATTTCTGCATACAAGCTGGGGTACAGGCCAGAGGCATGGGGTGGCGAGAGGGTTCACCAGAGACAGAGTAGTGAGCAGAACAGGTAAATCAACAGAAACACACTGCTGAGGGGAGCAGCGAGCAAGGCAAGAGAGGTCTGCCGCGCCATGTGGAAATATCCCAGGCCCGGCATCGAACTCACATCGCCGCTGCCGACAGTTCCACAGCGCAGCGCTTAACCGTAGCTAGCTTTTCTCCTAAGAGCACAATGATCAAATTAAAAAATTCCACAAAGTATTTTTAATCCTCACATTTAAAATATTAACTAATTAAAAAATAAGAAATACCACACTCTTCCAATTAAAAAGTGGGAATACAAGCTATTCATAATAGCAATAAGTAATAAAAATTACATGTCACATAATTTTTGTGCCTCTATATGCCAAGCATCAAATGAGGTAAGGGAGAAGGTGAAAAAGAAGTAATTTAATTGGTTTGCCTTGGCACCAACATTTTATAGAACTTTAATCAAAGATAAATGTATTCATCTTCCCTCACAGGTGCTTAATTTGCTCTCTTACCCCACCATCTTCCTCGTCTCATTACTAAGTATCTCAGGTTTGAAGGCAGGCTTATTTTCTTAGATTTTCAAAAGACTTTTAAGATGGAGCAAGATTTGCTCTAATGTTAAATATATCATTCACACTTCTTAAATGCCGTAAGCAAGACTCTTCTAACCTTTATAATCTAAAACGGTCTCATACTGACAAAGCAAACTATACTATGGTCCATTAATACACTGTTTTCAAATATTTATTAAAAATTGAAAATGATATTACAGGATACTACTATTTAAGGAAATGCAAAGCAAAACCGCAAGATACCACTTCATAACAAGCTCTCTATAATCAAAACACAACAAAACAATGGTCTATTATTCACCAATAAAGAGGAATGAAGAACTGGTATATACTGCAACAAAGCACATTTTCAAGATTCATCTGAGTAAACAAAGTTAGTCATAGAAGACCATTTGATTCTATTTACAGGAAATGTCTACAATAGGTATATGTATAGAAATGGGACAGAGATTAGTATATTAGTTTGCTATGTTGGGGAGAGGAGATAATGGAGAGAACAGGGATGACAAAGGGCAAAGAATTTATTTTGGGGGTGATGATGAACTAAAAGCCATTAAATATATATGTTAAATGGGTGAACTGAACGGCATGTATTATATCTCAGTATCAGAAACTATTAAGAAAAAGGCTGTTAGAAATCACTATTTCATTTAAAGCAAAGAACTGGTATATATAGCAAAGTTGGTTTAATACACTCTTCTAAAGATTGTTCTGATAAGCCTTTTTATTCCTCATCTATTTTTTTGAAAGTCAGGTGTAACAAGAAAGAATGAAGATGGGAAAAATAGTTCAGAGTGAATCTTAATGTAAAGATTTCTGGATTATTATTCAAGTTGCCACCTATATATAAAGTAACTTAAGCAAACTATTTGCCTACTATTAATTTCTATAAACTGTAATGAATATTTAATACTACTTTAAAAAAACTTTATAAATAAAAAAGCTGGGCCTCCCTGGTGGCGCAGAGGTTAAGCGCTGCACTGTGGAGCTGTTGGCAGTGGCGATGTGAGTTCGATGCCCGGCCAGATAGATTCTCACATGACATGGCAGACTTCTCCTGCCTCTCCCGCTGCTCCCCTCAGCAGTATATTTCTGATGACCTGCCTGTTCTGCTCCCCACTCTGTCTCTGGTGATCCCTCTCACTGCCCCACGCCTCTGGCCTGTACTCCAGCTTGTATGCATAAATAAATCTTTTTTAAAAATTTAAAAACAAAAAGCTAATTCTAGCCAGAATCTCTAAAAAATGAAAATACATTTTTAGAGATGCTACTCACTTCCACTTCTTTCAAAAGGCAAGGAAAAAAAATAAACAATTATGCCTGATTTCTCCTTCCTCTGAGGTCAACTGCTTCCTATAAAAGTAAATTCATATTGTTGTTACTAATGACAATTTAACAACATGAAAGAGATAGTACTAAAAATCACCTTCAATTCATCTCCTCTATTTTATTTCAGGGTATCACATTAATTCAACAGCAAATAAAGAAAATTCATTAATGAAATGCTAGCGTCAGAATTTTTTTATTCACAATTGGGTGGGACAAAGAAGGCCAAAGAGCATAAAAATTCATGGAGTATAAGGATATACAGTTTGGTAGACACAGATAATGTATCTATCACAGCTAAAATACAATTAGAAGATCAATGTAAAAATTAACCTTTGTCTCACAGAAAAGTATACTAAAAAGCTGATGGAAGACACAGGATGATTTAGCCACAGGCAGGAAAACTAAGCTAATGACAAAATAAGGTAAGTTAACTCTAAGAAGAAAAATTTGAATAAGAAAAAAAAGAAAATGAGAGCTTAGTACATGATGTTTCAGGGATAATTTACATAGTCAATATTGTAAATAAGAAATGCTGACTTAACCAAAAACTGTGATATAAATGCACTGGGAAAATGCGGAGAGGAGTATATAAGAAAGCTAAATACTTTTCCTTTGAAATTACAAAGTAAAGGATAAAATCGTAAACTAAGAAACAGTGGGAAAAACAGTAATTACATAGAGATATATAGATATATATAAAATAGTAATATATGCCAGAACTTGTTAAAAATGGAACTGAGGTAGACTGAGGTAGGTGGAAACAAGAACTATTATTTTCACTCTTTCTTATTCTACTATAGCTATATATACCTATCACTAAGGACTCTAGGCAATGAAGACAAAATGGAGAAGGCTTACTTTTCATTAAAAACACTCCTGTAAGTTTTAATTGGTGTGCCAAAAGTAATATTACCTATTTTTTAAAATTAAAAAAAGAACAGTTCACAGGACTAACAACATGAAATAGACCGACTGAAGACAAAAAAACCCGAATTCAATTTAAATATAACCGAAACATTTATTGCATACATTTGTAAGGCGGCAACTTCATTAAATCAAATTTTCATCTCTATAGAAGTAACTAGCCTCCACAATCCATCAGATCTATTTAAATATAAGCCAAATCTATTTAAATAAACTCCTATTTGTGTTCACTGGGTCATAATACAGCTTTGTGTGACATAGCCTGTAGCAGAAACTGTTATCTACCAAATACCATTTTTCCTTTCTTCCTTAATAATATAATCCCATTTTCCCTCAAGATATAATGTGCCTGTATAAACCTACATTTTCAGAGTTTCATGCAACCAGAGATAGCCAAGGAGTTGTAAATGAATGTCAATGAATGGACTTCTGGAAAGGTTCTTTCACAAAATAGAGCCTGGATTGTTAATGACTAAGTAGAACTGCCATCTAATTCCTGTGTGCCTACCTTTGAAATTCCTTTACATGAAAAGAAAAAGAAAACTCCTATTTAGTCTGTGTGAGGGTGGCAGGGAGGATAATAACTTTTCTACTGACAGATCATAAATCAAAATCTGCATCTCAGGTCATCTGTTCTTGTAACTTGATTTGGTTCTATATTTTGAAAAAATAAGACTTCAAACTTGTGCATTATTTTCTCATCCTAATGGGACTTAATACTTGTGGTACTCACAAGAAAATCTCAGGTCTCAGTATAAGACAGTCTGTAAGACGCCTATCTCTTCGTGGTTCCCCCAGAGAACCACCAAAAGAAAATTCACGTACATAGTATAGAGTATATTTTAAGCTCTATCTCCCCAAACTTACCAAATTGTATAAAAACAAATCTTGGTTATTTGCACAAAAGACAAATTAATTTTATTTACATATATTATTATCCTGTCAATTTATTATTAAGTCAGTCATTAATACTGTTAAATTTAGAAAATTTAAGAAGATTTCCATTCACAAGTGGGAATAAAAGCAAAGGAAACTGACCCAACAATATATCCAGAATACCTCTGTATATTACCTATCTATATTTAATAGATAATAACCATTCCCAGGATTGACTGAACAAACTAAATTATTATCTTTGTTCTTCTTAGGTAACTTTCTGCTGCCACCACACTGGGTTGCAAGTCCTGAGATTCAGTCTCTACCTCATTTCTCATTTGGTAAATATCTTGTCTATTTAAGCCTATTCTAATACACACTGCAAAAAATACTGAGAGCACAAACTACAGCATCACTAGGTACCAGTAACATAAGTTATTGGCATATTCTCTCAATTTGCTAGGCATTCATTTAAAATAATTTTTTAAATTCTTCAAAGTTCTGGGTTGTAACTACCCTTCCATTTAGTAGCTTTCTTTAAAGGAAATGTGTGTCCCATTTTGATATCTAATCTGTTACCATCCCAGCGAAGAAGCTGAACTCTCAGACCACTTGGTGCTTGAAGAAGCCTTTATCAAGGCTTCAGTTTCCACTACTAAGTTTCAAGTCAAAATCACTCTCCTTGGAATTAGTATCCCTGAATTCTGACGATGGAAATTTCCACACTAGCTTTCTCCTTTTGCTGTTCCACATTTTAATCCATGATCCTAAGATTGGATGCTTGTCCTCACAACCGTAGCACTGTTTACAATAGCCAAAATATGAAAACAGCCCATGTGTTTATTGATGAATTAATGAGTAAGGACAAAATAAAAATGAATATATGATTGGATAAGGAAATATATATACAGACACAATGGAATACTGTTTAGCCATTAAAAAAAATTAAGTAAATCTTGCCATCTCTGATGTTAGGGATCACCCTGAGGACATTATACTAAAAAAAAATAAGCCTGATAAAGACAAATATAGTGTGCTCTCACTTACATGTGGAATCTTTAAAAAAAAAAAAAGAGCTCACAGATACAGAGCATAGATACTGGTTGTTTCCAGAGGCCAGAAAGAGAGGGAAAAGGTTGTGTGAAAGTGATCAAAAGGTCGAGCTATAAAAATACATGATGACTACAGTTACCAACACTGTATTTTATTTGAAAGTTGCTGAAAGAGTAGCTCTTATAAGTTCTTAACCCAAGGAAAAAAATTTTGTTACTAACACTGTATTATATTTGAAAGTTGCTGAAAGAGTAGATTTTACAAGTTCTTACCACAAGAAAAAAAATTTTGTATCTATGTGTAGTGATAGAGGCTAACTGTTACCAGAACCAAGCTGCCTTAAGCAGTGAGAGTCGGCAAGAGCAGTGGTGTCTCTCACCACACTGCTCCACCATTGTGGCAGTCGCTCCACAGAGCCATTTTGTCAGTAACTGCCATTTTGTCAGTTGTGGCACCTGCTCCTCAAGGGACTTCCTGGATGGTGGAATGGACCAATCAGGTGGTCCATTGGTAAATGGTCCAATCAGCCACAGGATCAAAAGATTGTCCAATCAGACTTATGGATGGTACTCTGAAAGAGGATATAAGCCAGGGAAAGAGGGAACCTGAAGGAGGAAAAAAAGGGGGGTGGAAGGAGAGGGTGGAAAGGAGGGGTAAAAGGATGCCAGCCCCTGAAAGAGAGAGAGAGAGGCCCTTGAAGAGAAGAACAGGAGAAAAGAGAATGGTCCAGACTCTGTAGAGAGAAGAAAGAAGTCCGTTCCTGGCCTCTGAGGAAGAAAGAAGAAAAGAAGCAGCCAGCAGCCGCACTCCAAAGAGGAAGAAAAGCTGAAGGACCCTGCAGAGACTGGGCCTCTGGTTCTGTCCCTGACATTGCCTGAAAGGAGCACCAGAGGTCCTGGGCCCGGTATCTCAAAGAGCTGTTTGTTGGTATAACCCAATATCTCACAAAGAGCTGTTAACACTGGGTGTCTCTGACACCACTCTGAGGGACCAGTAGTAATCATCACTACTGGCCAGTGCTGTCCAATACTCCTGGTGACCGATGGCGTCCATCACTGATGCTTTCTGGGTGAGGCAGCCGCCGCTTGTGGATGTAGAAAGCTCTTTGCTTCCCCGCTTATAAAATAAACCCCACGTTTGTTGTTGTTCCTGTAGCCTGAAGATTCTTGCATTGTGCGTGCAGGTGAGAACTCACAGACAGTGACCTGTCCTCTTATCAGGCATTGTCCTTTATTTTTGGCCTTTTGTGGCTTTTGGTGGCTCTTGCTTGGGCAGTTGAGCCCATCCACCCTGATTTCAGTAAAAGAGGAGATCTTATAAGTTCTTACCACAAGAAAAAATAATTTTGTATCTATGTGTGGTGACAGAGGCTAACTAGATTTACTGTTGATCATTTCACAATATATACACAAATATCAAATCATTATGTGGTGCACCTAATATATTACATGTCAATTACATCAATTTAAAAAATACGTTCAGGAACAATTCTCTTATTTGTCACCTAGTGATAAAAATAAGTATTAAAAGTTTAGTTCTGTTTTATAACTTCTCCCTAAATTTTAATCTAAAAATTTAACCTAACTCACACTAAAGATGGTAGTCTTAAAAAAACAGTAACTACTATATATACAAGGTTAACATAAAAAATAGTTCCATTTCTGCTACAAATAGAAATTTACCTGGTAGTTACACAATAAAATGTAGCTATATTTAAATACCTATAAACATGGGGAAAGAGGGAAATGAGATAATTCAGATGCCTTCCCTCTACATTCATCCAATTTTAGCAAATGTTAGCTGATTTTCCTACCATTTAGAATTCTTTTATATGAATTTTACAGCTGCCATAGCTGATGTGTCATAAAGCACAAAGGAATTAAGTGAACTAGCTAGATTTTATCAGCTAAATTTTGGAAGTTCTTAACATGTCAGTTATAATTTAAATCATACTTATTTTCACCTTACAATACCAATAAAGAAATATGCTATTGAATATAAGTCAAGACTGACTTGAAAAGGATACCAATTATCTTTATTATCTAATACACTAGTCAGGTCAGTAGTCATAGTCAATATACCAAGGATTTCAAAATAAGTGACTATTCACAAGTTAGTTTCTTTAGGAGTATCTTTCAGCAGCAGTATAAGTGAGTAACTTTTTTGACATATGATATACCACTCAGAACATTCATAATTATGGAATATATTTGATGTAATATTTATAGAAGTTCACTAGTCCAATTATGCTTCATGACTTGTCAGTTTGTCTAGACTCTGTTTTTCAACACTTTATAAAGCTATTTAAAAATCGCTCTGGGATGAAACTTAGCAGTAAAAAAAAGCAAGACAATCATGCATTTTTTTAAAAGTTCATATGAAATTTTACAAGAAGATAGTGATAATTCTTAGGATGTTGTATTATCTTCATCTAATAAAACCTTTGGAAACTTTTTTTGTCAATTCTTACAAAGAGAATTACTGAAACAATAACATTTAGGAACCAGTGTGACTACTACACTGTAAACAAAAAGGCAGTTTAGACCAGTAATATTTACAGATTTAGTTACAGAGAAAGATTTCAAATGAGTGCTAAGTGTTCTTCTGTCAGACATAATGTTAAGACCAGGTTTTATTTTGACATGAAAACTGCTTTTCTCTGGTTGCTATAAACACATTAGTTATTCTAGTATATTGCAACAGTCAATGATCAATAACATCAAGAGCTCACAATCAATAACCAGAGTTGTAAAAAAGTAGTTACCCACGATGTTAGTATACCCAACATAAAGTAATCAACAATACAGATCAACTAACAGCAAAACAGTAAAATACAAACCACTATGCTATACTCAGACAGTTCTCCTACTAGACTATCTAGTAAATGTATGTCCCTAGTCAGAAAGTGTCTAAATACACTATGAACACATCAACACAAATTTAAGAACAAAAATGTAAAAACCATCTTAATCAGCTCTTTGTTTCTACATGTTGAGCATTATGTCTGAAAACACCAGGTCCTAAGATTGCTTTCATTTAAAATGTGCATTTTCCACTCATTTGGAATAGGTTAACTGTTGAAAGACTACAAAGTTAGTAAAGCTTACTGACTTCAGGAGCATGGTTTTTCTGATCATCATCTTGGCCATTCTTGTAACAGGACTTTCAGAGTAATATATTTACTTTTTAAAAAGCATTACTACATCAGATATTTACTAGGTTGATAGTACATGCATGACACTCTGGGGCATATTTTTAAAAAGTGACAAAGTCTGTCGATCAAGAATCTTAACTTAGTTGAGAAGCAATATTTACACAAACAATTAGTGAACAAGCCGTTAAAATGTTGGCTACATTGTGCAGAAGCCAGCTCTAATGCCTGTAAGAGCATAGAGATGGGAATACATGGGCTAAAATTGTGAGAAGCAGCTTTATGTGGAAAAGTGAACTAACAAGTCATCAGAATTGAAATAGATCTGGAGATTAAAGAGTTTTCAGTTAAAAGAAATAGTGGGTGACTACTACTTGCCTAGCAAATTTTTATAAATGATGAAAACCACTTTTAAGTGAAAACAACAGGAAACTGAACCTCCCTGATGGCACAGGGGGTAAGACACAGCACTATCAAGCTATCACTAGCCACTGCAACATGAGTTCGATCCCTGGCCAGGGAGCTAACCCACATGGCGCAGTAGACCTCTCCTGTCTCACCCACTGCTCCCCTCAGCAGTGTATTTCAGTAGATCTGCCTGTTCTGCTCCCCACTCTGTCTCTGGTGAATCCTCTCACCCCCACACCTCTGGCCTACATACTAGTTCTTGTATGCATAAATAAATAGATCTTTTTTAAAAAATCAGGAAATGACTATAAATTAATATATGGAAATGTCTTGCTCTTAGATGTCTCTGGGAGAAAGGAATTGGGGGAGGACACTCTACAGAAAGTATAAATACTGGATTATAAAGAATCAGTGATCTTGATTTAGAAAAGTCTAATTTCAAGTAGAACACATTTTTCATTTACTTTCCATTTACCTTGTTTTGCTCTTGTTTCCTTATCCCTTCAACCTTATTCATCTAATATTCAGATAATACATGGTTAATATTTTAAACAAGGGCAGATTACGTCAACATTAATTATACCAACCTACCCTAGAAACAATGAATCAAATAAACTGATGCTTAAATTCCAACAACTATAAACTGCCCTGAGTTTTTAGCCCTCATCCAAAATAGCCTCTGTCTTGAAATTTATCACAGCAAGGTAAAAAATAGGAATTTAATCCTAGAAAAATCTTTTGTACTAAAAATATAAACCTATTCTCCTCTAGAAAATAATTTAGAAATTTAGTGCTTCCTCAATATATTAAGAACTAAAGTCAATAAATAAATAAATTTTAAAAATAAAGGACTAAAGCCCATGTCTTTTTATCTTTTACACTAAGATTCCAAAAATACCTTTCCTTGCACTTCAATGATACATGTTTTACTTCTATTATAAAGAAAAACATTGATTAACTCGAGAACAAACTCTCTTTCCACCCACAGTGGGCAACTTAAGTGGTTCCTATGCCTTTTCTTATATTGACAGTAAAATAAAGTTATTGTGCCTCAAAATATAAATTTATAAAATCTGGCCTAGACTAGTTGATTCTCTTCACCAAGATTTCATAAGGCCCAAACTTTACAAAGGATTTGGAGAAAGCACTCACAAGGGTCATATACAGTGGGTTGACTATTTCCTTAGTTTTGCAACTAGTGGACTTGTTTATAATGCTCATTACTTAACTTGATTTCTTTTAAAATGTAAAATACAGATTTCCATTCTGAGTTTACCTACCCACTAAAATTAAATTCAAGTTTTGAAACGAACTGCCGAGACCTATACTCCCATTTTATTTAAATTGTACTATTTTGGAGCTTCCATACGACCCAGCAATCCCACTTTTGGGAATTTACCCAAAGGATACAAAAAACACTAATCCAAAAGGATACATGCACCCGTATGTTCATTGCAGCACTGTTCACAATAGCAAAGGTATGGAAGCAACCCAGATGTCCAAAAATAGATGATTGGATCCAGAAGATGTGGTACATATACACAATGGAATACT
>PVIJ01013415.1:0-45209 GCA_004024925.1 Scalopus aquaticus
TAACATACATTCATTTAAAGGAATTTAGCGAGAAGTTACATTAAGACCATCACTGTGCTGAAGTATCGTGAGATCTAAAACGATGACTCAGAGCCCGTGTTCATGTTTTTCCCAGGGCACTTTGCTTCCCAGAGAAATGTTTGCCAAGTCTGGGCTTCTCTCTCCACCCACGAACCTGCAGCTCACAGCATGTCCCTAAAAATAAGATCTGTGTTTACAAAACAGAGGGGTTCCGGGATCCCTGTGGGACCACAAGCAAGTGGCTCTGAGTGTTTTCAGGGGGCTCTCAGGTGAAGACAAGAGAGCCCTCCAGGGTGCTGCACCGCAGGGCCCGTGTCAAGACTGTGCTTTCTGGGGGTTCAGGTCTGAAGGAGAAATGCGTCGACAGCCTGGTGTTTGAGACGCTGATCCCCAAGCCGATGATGCAGCACTACATAAGCCTCCTGCTCAAACACCGGCGCCTAGTCCTCTCGGGCCCCAGCGGCACCGGCAAGACCTACCTGACCAACCGGCTGGCCGAGTACCTGGTGGAGCGCTCGGGCCGCGAGGTCACGGAGGGCATCGTCAGCACCTTCAACATGCACCAGCAGTCCTGCAAGGTGCTGCGCCAGACCCCTGCCCGCCTCTGCCAGGCCTCGCCTCACCTGCACCTCTCCCAGGCCCCTCATGTCCTCCCCAGCCTCCTCCCCGTCCCCTGCTCCATCTCCCTCCCTGCTGCCTCCCCCTTTTAGTCCCTCCCGAAGCCAGTTTCTCTCCAGACTTGCCCCTCTCATCTCACTCCACACATTCCCTAGCCTCTGTTAAGGTCCTCTCCCTTTTCTATGGGTTTTTTTTTTTTTTAATTTTTCTTATTTTTAAACTCCTCTCCCTCTAGTTGATCCCTGACTGAACTGCATCCCCCTCCCTCCCCTCACTCTCTGCCAGTCCTGCAGGCCCATCCCTGCTCTTATTTCCTTCCTCTGCCCTTCTTTTCAGTATCATTCTCACACGTAGGGCTCTCTGGGAAGAGGCACTCGAGCTAAATGTTATGCTGGACTGGACCCGATTGTTCCTGGAGCACACGCTAGCACCGCGGAGCTGGTTCAGATCCTGGTTCTCCCCAGCAGGGGAGGCATGGCGCCACCCCAGAGAAAAGTCGTTGAGGAAATAGCACACGTCCCCCACCTTGGGGGTGGGGGCGCCACCCGTAAGAGGGTCACTTTAGGGCCTCCAAAGCCTCTGTTTATCAGTCTCTGGTGGCCGGCCTCCACGGTCAGATGTCCTGTGTGTCACGCAGGAACCAAGGCCCGGGGCACCCAGATAGCAGAGCATCTTCAAAGCCCTTCCTGCAAGGCTGGGGCGGCGCTCGGTGCCGCCGACGCCAATACGCCGCCGCTTTGCTTCCAGGATCTGCAGCTGTATCTCTCCAACTTGGCCAACCAGATAGACCGGGAAACTGGAATTGGAGACGTCCCCCTGGTGATCCTTTTGGATGACCTGAGTGAAGCAGGCTCCATCAGCGAGCTGGTCAACGGGGCCCTCACCTGCAAGTATCACAAGTGGTAAGTTAGAGTCAGGACCGAACACGTCCCCCCGGCAGCGGGGAGAACCCGTCCACACCAGCCTGTGAGCTTTCCACTGTGCATGCGCAGAAAGCAATTGACCTAACAATGAATCTTTTTCTCCTCTCTTCCTGCAGTCCCTACATTATAGGCACCACCAATCAGCCTGTAAAAATGACACCCAATCATGGCTTGCACTTGAGCTTCAGGTAAACACTGTAGCCCTGGACGAAACTTCCAACCCTACACAAGAGTTGATAGACTGATCCCAGGACCTGGCGGGGGGCAACAGACAACAGGAGAGAGAACTAATCAGAACCTTCTAGACTGAGAAGAGCAGAGATATTGCCATGCATTACACAGTAGAGGCGGAGCTTGAGAGAAGGGAAGGACTGCACTGCTAGGAGAGACGCAGCTACACGCTCTAGGCCGGTTCTCTGTTCCCAAGCCTCATGTGGGCCACTGAGGTCGGACGGTTATCTGAGGCAGGCCCCTGACCTGAGAATCAGCTCCGCCTGCCCCCCCACCCCGAGTTCAGCTGAGCCCACTATTACTTGAGGCAGACCAGCAGGCTCTAGCGAGAGCCGGGCCAGAGGAGGGGCAGGCTGGCAGGGGCGAGTGCCCACGGCCACTCTGACCCCACTCTCCCGTCCGGCGGCAGGATGCTGACCTTCTCCAACAACGTGGAGCCAGCCAACGGCTTCTTGGTTCGCTACCTGCGGAGGAAGCTGGTAGAATCAGACAGCGACGTCAACGCTAACAAGGAGGAGCTGCTGCGGGTGCTCGACTGGGTGCCCGAGCTGTGGTATCACCTCCACACCTTCCTTGAGAAGCACAGCACCTCAGACTTCCTCATCGGTACTGGGGTTCAGCTCCCCTTTCCTCCGTTGCCGCTTGGGGGGTGCTCCCCTTTCTTTCCAGAGAACTTCAACATGTGAAAGACTTTGCAAGTCTTGTAGCTTCAGACTTAGAACCATTTCATTATTTAACAAGCATTACTATGATTTGGGTCAAGCTGACCCAGCTAATGGGGGAAGTTGCCCACAGTTAAGTGGAGGGAAAGTATTTAGCAGGGAATTGACGAGCTTTCCCTCAGCTCCTCAGCTCCCTTCCACCGGGTGACGCTCTGCTTATGAAGCAGCCAGCCACGCAGGCGCTCCCACTGCAGCAATCTCAGCAGGGTCCCACACTATTCATCCTGTGGTTACCAGACCCCTCTGCCTGGCGTTAAGGAGCAAAAGCAATATCAGACTGGAAAGAGCTGGATTCTCAGCCCTCTTCCTGACCAAATCCTTTCCCCCAGGCCCCTGCTTCTTCCTGTCCTGTCCTATCGGCATTGAGGACTTCCGGACCTGGTTCATTGACCTGTGGAACAACTCCATCATTCCCTACCTGCAGGAAGGAGCCAAGGACGGGATCAAGGTAAGCCCACCCTCAGACTCTGTCTCCAAGGTCAGGTTGCCCCATCTAACAAAGTAGAAGTGTTCCCTCAATGATAGACTTGGGCTGCTGTGATGAGACAGGTTCCCTTGCAGACAGACAGAGTCAGTGCCAGACAGACTGAGCCACTTTCCTGGCTTCTGACACCATTCAGCAAATGGCTCCACGACGATGGCCTTTGGGGTAGTGGCTTCCGTTTTAGGCCTTCTGCCGCTTCACCAAACTCAGACCACTTTCGGGGGATCAGAGCGAGTGGTAAAATAATGGAGCTAGAATACTAAAGCTCTACTATAATACTAAATATATACTATAACATAGCTAACATACACACACACACTATAATAAATATATAAATATATATTAAATATATATATACTAAAGCTCTACTATCACAGCCATAGCTTATTACTAACTAGGGTAAAAATATTACTTTTGCCAAACTGCTTCCCCTATTTTAACATTGACATTTGTTAAAAAAGAGAAAGAGAGACAGATAATAAACTCTGCTGTGCCTAAATCACTTGGTTGTTTTTAAAGATGAAATGAAACTTGGTGCAAAAGGTGTATTTTTTCAAAAACCTCCTCAGTTTCCTCACTTGCAAAGTAGGGCATAATCTTAACCAAAGTCCATTCCAGCACTGGCGAATTATGATGCAGGACTGGACCCTTCTAGCCATGTCTTTCCCACTCAAGTCATTTGTGACAGATAGCTCCTGACAACAAGGCAAATTTCCAGGGATACTAGCTACAGACCAATTCCAAAAAATTACCACGTTATTAAGCCTCTCGTCTCTGAATTCCTCTCCCAGGAATCACATTTCTCCTTCTCTCCAGGTCCATGGCCAGAAGGCCGCCTGGGAGGACCCAGTGGAGTGGGTCCGGGACACGCTTCCCTGGCCCTCAGCCCAGCAGGACCAGTCCAAGCTTTACCACCTGCCTCCACCCACTGTGGGCCCCCACATCATTGCGTCGCCTCCCGAGGACAGGACAGTCAAGGACAGCACCCCAAGCTCCCTGGACTCAGACCCTCTGGTGAGTAGAAACCATTCAAAGGTGAGCATTAGAGTGGTATAGACTCGAGCTCTGCAGGAAGACACTGATGGGGAGCTGGAGGCTGGAGAATTAACAGGCCAGCGATGAACTCCAACCACCGTAGTCCCGTGTTATAAAGATGGGGTGTCTGACACAGGGCGCAGCAGACCTCTCCTGTCTCTCCCGCTGCTCCCCTCAGCAGTGTATTTAGTAGATCCGCCTGTTCCCCATTCTCTCTCTGGGAAATCCTCTCACCCCCACATCTCTGGCCTGCACCCCAGTTCTTCTATGCAAAAAATAAAATAAAACTTAATAAATAAATAAAGATGGGGTGCCTGCCCTGCTTTAAGATAAATAATAAGGAATCCCAGCAGGATGTATTCTGCCCAAGACCTGAGTCAGGCGGTTCCAACTAAGAATATCAGCGGAAGCAGCAGGACAGGTCGGCACGTGCCTCCTGGCTGGTTCCCTCTGCGGGCTGCTTCAGCTCAGGGGGTTTCCCGAGGCCGTGTAGAGAGCAGGCTGAGACGAGAGCCACACTGAAGGGGGAGGTTTGCAATGCCGGTAACCAAGAGAGGCTTGATAGCACAAACACATGAAACTTCTTCCAAAAGTTCCAAACAGAGTAAAAGGATATGAACGGGCATTTGACTTGAGGAAATTCAAGTGGCCGGTGGACACACAAAAGGCCCTTTCCTCTCTAGTAGTTGAGGATATGCACATTAAAACAGGAGGGAACCAGTTCACATCGGCCTGAGGTCTGTGTGTGTGTGTGTGTGCGTGCGCGCGTGCGCATGTGTGTGCGCGTGTGCATGTGTGTGCGCGCGCATGCACGTGCACGACCTCCACACTCTGCCCTGGGACCATCATTAGTGAAACCACCTGTGCAAATCCCGTGACCTTGTGGTTTCATCTTTCAAGTAGGAAATGATGCCACTAATAAAAATGTATAAAGATACATATTTCACACATCATGTATTTTTATGCCTTTTTACTTAAATTTGGCTGTATGGAAAACAGTATCTGTGTAAAAATACTTTTAAATGGGAAGACTCAATAATCCTACGAATAGATGGGTGGAAGGCAGTTTCTGTTGAGAACCAACTGGAGGGACTTAGCTGGCATGGAGGGTCGTGGTCTTGAACTGACGGGGAAAATAAGAAGGAAAGAGGGAAGGAGGAAAATACACTGAAGAATTTAGACTTGATGTGATGCAGCATGGCCTGTGAGCTGGGGAGAAAGATTCAGAGGAATGCTGAGTTCACAGCTTCTTGGGTAATAGCTTACTGGAAGAAGTCAACCCGAGGCGTTTTCCAGGCACTTCCCACATCCTCGTGGTCCTCGCGGCTGTGCGCAGGCCTCTGCTGGCCTGGAAGGCCTGGAAGGTGGGCTGCTTGTTTCTGGGATCACAAGTGGTATCTGACCTCTGTGGCCGCCAGGTGTCTGTCGCTGTCCCCGCGTTCTGGGTAAAAGCAGTCACCAAGGCTTTTGTGAATCGCCTCTGAACACTCTGGACTGGGAACCACTTACAAACCAAGGATGACACCTACAGTGTCATTTATGTTTCCCTGCTGCAGGCAGGACCCAGGATCCCAACCCTCGTTAACCTGTCTTTTTGCCCCTCTTTAGATGGCAATGCTGCTGAAACTTCAAGAAGCTGCCAATTACATTGAGTCTCCAGATCGGGAAACCATCCTGGACCCCAACCTCCAGGCCACGCTCTGAAGGTCCAGCAGTCACTGTCACCCCGGACAGCAGAACGCTGGCGTCAGCCACGTTGGCTCCCCCTCTCCCCTCTCGTGGCTCTCCAGAAGGAGTGAGCAGGAGGGAGGAGGAGGTGAAGGCAGAGGGGCAGGTTCTTGGTGCTGCACCTTTCGGAAGGATTGGTGGGGTGGAGCTTGGGGACTTGTGTCCCCACATGCATTTACTGGTCTCATGTGACTTTGGGGAAAAGATGATTCTGGGTCTCTTCTCTTGATTTCTTGTCTCAATTAAAAACTCCTGGGCTTCCTTGGGAGGGGTTCAGAAGACAACAGCAACAAAAACAAAACCTGCAGTAGTTCCTAACTGATTTTCAAGAACAGCTCCCAGAGAGACAGTCCTATATGGGAAGTCTGAGAGAGGCAGAATCTCCCCCGATTTTCTCAGACCCTCCCCAATTCCATCACCGCTGCCAGCGACTCTTCTCCCAGAGATCTGGCTGGAGCCCAGAAAAAGAAGCATGTGGTTTAAAAAAATCTTTAAATCAATCTGTAAACAGTTTTTTAAAAAATGGAAAAGATGAATCTGGAGAGAGGGAACCAGCTGCCAAGGTAAAGAGAGCACTGCCCGCTGCTGCCCTCTGGATGACGTAGGGGATGATGACAAGACAGCTGCCGGCTGAAGAAGTCGCCAGACCACAGAAATAACATCGCAGCCTTCAGAGAAAGCCCGCCAGCTGTCTCCACCTGCTAATTTAACATGCATGAGAGTCAATAAACCCTACGTTTTATTTTTCTGTTTTGTTTCTGTTTTTCCCCCTCCCCATTTACCTATTTATTTTCCTTTCTTTTTTGATTTTTGTTTCCTTTTTCCATCGCCTCATATACCCACGAGATGCTTAAGCTGCTTTTCCAACTTGGGCTCACTTAGCTTTTCCAAGTGGATTTTCCTTTGGAGAATCTGATGTCATCTCATTGGCACCAGCCAGACACCTGCCACGCCACTATCTCTGGCATCCTTGGGGTCTTTGAGACATGAAGCGCTGGCTCAGAAATAGTGATGTCTCAGAGGAATGTGACGTCCCTTTTGAGAAAGCCCATGTTCTCCCCGGGAGCTTACCTGCCCACCCCTGGCACACCAGCACATCACCCTTCTTGACAGATCTACTCTGACCTTCACCATGGACTGCAGGAAACAGAAGACCAAGGAACTCTCCACCTGGTGGCCCCTCTGGCCCCTCATTGCCCTGTTCTGATGGCAGCCACATTGCCTAACTGAATCCAAATCCCTAACTGGCTTTACTAATGTCTTTAACAAGTGATTATTCACTTACGAGAGACTGGACATCCATAGGACATACTCCCATTCAAAATATAAGGTGCAAAGAGTTTGATTTTGTGGCCCAAATCTGCCTCCCAGAGGGACCCCACTTTTACAAACATTGCCCGGAGACCTGACAGTCTATATTCCTTTACTCAGTAAACACTAGGTTTAAAAGAAAGACAAGACTTGGGCCCTTCAGTTCAGCTAATAGGAAATGTTAACTTCCACTAAGTGCATATTCTCATTTCCGAACCCCTCAGAGTCATCTAAGAAATTAGCCACAACCCAAGGTGCCAGCCATAAGGAAGGCTGTGATTGGATATCTAACACCCTGAGGACAGAAGCTCTGGGATCAGTTAAGATGGATCCTAAAAGACTATGAAATCTTGCCTATGTCACGTGAGCAAGTTTGCTTCCTGCCTCTTCTGAAAGCTGAGCTCCTGGTGAAGCTCCAGGGCTCTGCAGATCAGGGATATGTGATGAACTTGGGCCCAAGTGGTTGCTCTTCAGACTCCTGAGTAGCACAAGACCACAGGTGTACTAACCCATGTGACTCTGCCCCACCCCAACCAAGGAGTAGATGCTTCCGAGTCTGCCTGTCAGAAACTTTCATTTAGGCTCAAGAGATGTTCTGCATCGGCGTTCACCTGGTCGCTCCCAGGGATGTAGGGTCCTCTGTGATGGAGACTGTTTTTGCTATTGCTGCTAATTCCACGAGCTGTGAAGATCCCCAACCAACTCGGCTGTAAAATATGCAATCTGGGGGGAGGGGGGAGAAGAGGCTGTCCAAGGATGGTGCTGAAATCACTGCCTTAAAGGTCTCTGCTGTGCAGAATGAGGAGGCCCCAGAGCTGGGTGTTCCACCTTGGAAGGAAGGGAAGACCAGATGGGCCTTCTTTGGACCTAGGCCTTTTCTGAACCCTGTCCTTAGCTCCAGTCCGTGACAAGGCTCAGACTTTACCTGCCATCTTAACCAAGTGCTTGAGCCCTTACTCTGTTCTCTGGTGCTGCCCAGCCAGTGCCTTCTGTCACGGATGTTACTGGCTACTTGAGAAAAAGGAAAGGGAAGACCCCCTTCCTCCATTCCAACTGCCTCAGACCCCCAACGGGATTCCTGTCTCTGGTAACCATGGATACCACCGTGAATTTTATTTGGATCCTCAGCAGGTTGATTCTGGAAGCCTCTCATGTTAGGACTTTTCACCTCCAGTCCTGGGATCCACCACCCTCTACTCTATCTTGACTGCTGCATTTAGCCCAGGTCTCCAGTCATTTTCCTCCAGAAAGTGTGTTCCCATCTAATGAGGTGGTATCGCAGCCTCCGCTTCCCCTCTGGAGCCTGGGACCCTGTTTACAGTTGCTCACCTGGGCCCCGCGCTGTGGGGATCAGTCATCTCACCGAGGAATCCTGATATGTGGCAACTGCAGTAGGTTGAGCCTCCTCATGGTGCTATAACCCCTTGGGATGCTCTTCCAGACTCTTCTGAAGCAGAAAACCTGAGCTCCCGCTGACTGCCCTAGAATTAATGGCAAGAGCAAATCTACAGCCTTCTCTGCTATCTACACACCTGCTTCTTGATTGAGACTACTGGAATCCCTCAAAAAAGAAAAATGGGTCCCTTCGCTAAATCCTCAACCCTCAGTACCCTCAGAAGAATCCAGCCTATCAAAGACTGGGATTTCATGCTCCCCCCTTCCTGTCCAGCTCCCAACCCCATTCCTCTCCAGAGCTGGCTAGCAGACGACATGGTTCAGTACCCAACGTCAGCCTATGGGGAAAGCCACAGTTCCAGAAAAGGCTCCTAAGCAGAGTCACTCGTTTCTGGATGAAGACCAACATGTTTTATCCAGCATATCTGTTTCTCAATCTCTGCCTAGGCACTAAAAATAAAATACTAGGTAATTGGAGGCTAATGTGGGACCTGATGTCTCTGTGTGTCTCTTTCGCACTCTCACAAGCAGCTTACTATTGGAGCTTCCTGTCTTCTGGGGCCTCAGAGAGTGATCTTTCAAAACCTATGCTTTGTCCTAGCTCTCCGGTGCTTATCTCTGTCTTTGTGTAAACTCCTATGCCCACATCTTTTCCTGTAGTCTAACCACTAGGAAGCTAGAGGCTGGCGGGGAAGAATTTGCTAAAAGTCCACAGAGAGACTCTACAACGAAGTCCTTACTGGTTGGTGTGCTAAGTTTTGGTATTGAATTGCGCATCTTTTAACTAATCTACCATACTCCTTAAGGACCTAAGATAAAACAGTCATTTTGTTGGTTCATTTCATTTCTCACCTTCTGGTTTTCCTGGTTTGCAAGACTCCAGGAGAGCTTAGCCTCATCATCTCTTCACTACTACTAGCTCCCTGGGACAGAGGACGTACCCCCTTTTAGTGATCCAAGAGGTACTCTATTCCTGTGGTGTCCAAAAGGGCAGGAAGAGAACAGTGGTCACCTGCTGCTTCTCACAGACCCCTTACGTCATCAGCTGGGCTAGCACCCACATACAGGGGCCCTGCAGAGATGACATTTGCCTGGCTGAGTGGGACTCAGTCCTACAAAGCAGGATCAAAGAGAGACCTACATGACATCTACATGGCAGATGTCTGCAAGAAGTTGTTCTTGTCCTAATTACACATCTAACACAGGGTTCACGGGCTAAAGTAATCGGGATCACCAAAATGGGATGAGATGTGCTTTCGCAGAGGGTAGACTAATGGGGTGTGGGATGGAATGTGGTACCCTTTCCTATGGAATATTGGATCGTCTCATGGTGACGAGTAACTGCTGGCGAGTTCTAGCTTATGGCCCCACTGAAGAGGCCACGAGTAATAAAATAGTCTTAGGGCCACTCTGTTCCCCAAAGCCTGAAGATAATTACGCTAACTGAATCAGCTTTTATATATTCATGAGTCCTAAATCAATCTGATGAGGGATATAAGGAGCCATCAACCTGGTTCTGTCCACTGCGAAGGGTCCATGTGTACAGTCTGCTCAGCATAGTCTTGGAATCAAGCACTGCTGGCCATAGACCCGGAGAAGATGGAGGGACACCAGTGGAAATCTGGAAGTTACAGCTGAAAATTAAACATGTGTAGCGAGTCCTCCCAGTTTAATGTTTTGGACGTGTTTCTTAATGATTATGCCATGAAGAATTTTCTATGACAGAAGTCATGGCCGTGAACCTCCCTGATTCCTTGATTCAGGTCTTTCCTTTCACATAGCAGGGGTTCTCAACACAAGGTTCTAGACCAGAAGTATCACTGGCATTTGGAAACTTGTTAGAAGTGAAATTCTCAGGTTCCATCCCAGACTTACTAAATCAGAAACTATGATAAAGCCCAGCAATCTGTTTTAACAAACCCTCTTGGTAATTATGATGCATGTTACAGCTTGAGATCTGTTCCAAAGGGAAAGCCAAGTATCTGGGTCTCCCACATTGAGGGCTTTAGGACCAAAACTAAGGTCCTCAGTTATAATTTAGACTTTGATATTCATTTCTATCACTTATTTCTACTTTGTGTTTCTGCTTTTCCTGATTTTTACTTAACACAGAAAAGGTATGTGTGCCTTTGAGTGGAAGTTAGGGGAGTGTCTGCATCTCCCTTCATTGGAAACCTTCAAAGAGTCTCTGACTCTGAAATTTCTACCTGCAAACTAAGGGGCTTCAACAGAGAAAAGCAGCTGCAGGGCTCTTCCAGATTGTTCTTCTGCTGGATTATTTGTGTCTACGCTCAGCCTTTGTCTGATTATGTAATAGGCTGGGCAAAGTTAAAAAAAATTCTGATTTGTGTTTCCATGACAACTTACTCTCCCAGCAACATCCCTCTCCCCTACTTGAGTTATAAAGGGCACTGTCAGATCTGAGAATCCAAGCGCAGCTGGCACTTGGAGGGCCCCAGGGTCCCAGGAAGTTCCCCCTTTCACACTCTGCTTGCTCACAGCAGAGACTTCAGCCCGATGCGACAGATTTCTGGGGCACTAAGTCCTAAGGCTCATCCTTTCCTTCCCCCACCCAGGTCCTGGACAGAACTACTCAGCCATGGTGACAGAGTAAAATCCTTAATATCCTAATTTTAAAGATACGAGCAGCTTCGTATCTTTTCAGACTCTCAGATTTTGGCTGATGGGGCCAAGGGGGAGAAAAGGGCTGTTGACAGCTGGTTTTGTTTCAAGTTTGTAAGTTTTCCCTGTGAGGGAGTTGTGGGTAGAGGACAAAGAAATACTTAGTACTGGATCTCTCAGCTCTAGAATGAAACCTCTGGAGGAAGGACAGAGCCTGGGGATGATGGATGTAAAAGGACTGCACCAAAATCACGCCCTCAGTTCCCAGAGGCTGACAAAGGGTCCTTGGGCATCTCCTGTGAGAGGTCCTGCTTCCTGCCATTTCTCTGAGTCTGACGATGTTGGCTTAAAAAGACAAGCATTTTGAATCCCCAGCCAGTCTCCAGGCTACTGCTGTGCTGTGCAGTAGCTTCCCACTTCCTAGTTTTTTATTATTTTCTTTTTAACAGAATAATCTTTTTAAATGAATTCCAGCTCCTGCTAGATTCCTTTCCTTCCTGCTCCTCCCCTCCCCGTTCTGTTTCAGGCAGCACTGTATGTGATGGAGTCTGTTTCTCAAATGCATGGCAAAGCTCAGGCAGTAGGTGGGCAGGACTTTCTTTAATTTATTGGGCACAAGACCCCAAACCAGGATATGAGTGTGTCTGTGTGTTTCTGTTTCTTCTCATCTGACCCATCCTTCTTTTCATCTGCCCCCTTTTAGAGCTAATGTAGAGAAAGCAAAACTGAATCTGGAAAGCAGAACATTGTATATAGTTGCGGTAACAATCATGAAGAGCTGGACTGACCCCTAAGCAATGCATTTTAAATTTAAAAAAAAATTGGTTGAAAATTAAATCCATGCCAGGGCCAGCTGAGGAGGCCTTCCTTCATCGCCACCGGGCCTCCCTCACCTGGACCCTCTGTCCATCAGGCATGTCTCCTCCCAGCAAGATTCATCTGTTCAATGCCATTTTGCGTTTCAATAAAGTTATTTCCTGTATTGTCCACTGGCTCTCTCTAGCTCCCTCTCTGTCTGGTTTTGGTCTCCATTTATCTTGTAGCTCATTCCTTGATCAGGAATGTGAGAGTGCTTGTGTCACTTACCTAATCCAGAGATAAACCCACCTGCCTAGCAACGTCTGATCCTCAAAGTCTGAGCAGGAGTCTCTGGACCCTTTTGATCGGGAGAGGGAGGGTGGCTGCTTGGTCACTGTAGACACAGCAGTCTTCCCGAGAACTTGCAATGTCCAGCCCCAAAGTCAAGGTTCTTGAGTCCTCCCTCCACTGCCACAGTGTCTGAAAACAACACACTCTGCACTTTCCTAAGTTTTTTGCAGGGATAAAAGTGAATTAACCTAGGAGGAAAGAATATATTCTTACAGAGTTCAGCTTCTGTTGGTCACTGAAAGAAGGAAAGTAAGAATAAGAAGTCCTGTTCCTGTTGTAGAATGGCAGGGCCCAAGAAGGTGTCTTTTCCTTATGAAACTGGAATTCAGCCCACCTTTGCCCTCTAGCACGGGAGGTGACAAATATGTTCCCCCAAAAAACGAAGGAATAATTCTTTTAGAAGAATTTTCAGATGAGGTGACTTAAACCCTGATTGTTGCCAGTTTAGCATCCACAGCCTTAGGACGGGGCTAGGAATTGCTAAACTGGTTCACTCTGCTATCTGGGAATGAGAGTCGTAGTTTCTAAAAACCATTGGGACGCTTCACCGCAAGAGCTAGCTAAGAAATGCCCATTCCTCTTTGATCTTGAACCTCCTTCCCCAACACGAGGCATTCCATCGCTTCTGCCAGCTCTGGCTTGCCACGCTGCCCTGCGTTTCCAACCCCTGGGCACTACTCCCCACTAGCTCCAGGATTAGGACTGTCTTCACATTCCCTGAGCCGGCTCCAGGACGTCTATATCGAACTGCTCTTGCTCCTCCATGCCTTAAAAATGCCCAGCCACTGATTTTTCTGGGGGACAAAATTATTTTTTTTAACAATCTCAGCTCCTCGGATTCATTCTCAAATAGTGACATAAATACTCACTTTGGAAGAAGCACCTTTCAGCACACGGATGCTCCCTCCTGCTCCTCCATTTCCAGTTTCGGGCTCACCTGTGCTGGAAATCAACCACCTTTGAATGGTGGTCACTCCCCAGTGCCCAGTCAGCTTCAGATTCTTCTCCCCTACCTTTGTATGCCTGGGACCAAGAAAAGAAGAAACTCACTTGGGTCAACTCTTTTCCTTAGGGTGGGGGTTGGGGGGTGGGGGCGGGAAGCATTTGGTTTAAAACAGGAGCAATTTCCGACCCAGACTCCTACACATCTTTTCCATCCCATCTCCTCTCCACAAACAGTCTTGATCTGAAAGATCCCAGCGTTTAAGGTCATATGCCATGGCCTTTATTCCAAGTGAGTTTGTTAAATTGCTGTTTGTCTTTAGGAAAACCCTCTAATCTCTTTCTGGGGTCCAGTTTAGGGGCCGCTCTCCGTCGCCGACCGCCTGGCGGCGCTGTCCCCGGAGGCTAGATGCATTCCCCGCCCCCTCTCGCTCCATACAACGCTGGTGCGCAGGCGCGGCTTCGCGGATTGGCCGCGCGCAGGAGCCGTCATTCAGTGGCGGGTCCCAGGCGCGGGGCTGGCGGGCTGAAGGGAGGAAAGATGGCGGCAGCGGCGGCGGCTGGTGCGGCCTCTGGGCTGCCGGGTCCAGTGGCACAAGGACTGAAGGAAGCGTTGGTGGATACGCTCACTGGGATCCTGTCCCCGGTGCAGGAGGTGCGGGCGGCGGCCGAGGAACAGATAAAGGTGCTCGAGGTGACAGAGGGTGAGTGAGTCGGGACAGTCACGAGGATGGCTCGGACCTGGGGCGGCCGTACAGTCCGCTCACCGCAGATCGGAACCGGCTGGGGTCGCGGGAGCCTGAGCCAGTGGAGATCTGGACGCCTAGGCCACGCAGGCGGGACTGGGGTAGCGATCGAGAGGTTGATGTCTCTGGGGGCTGTGGAAGTCCCAAAGAGGGGAGGCGCTCCTGGAGGAGAGGGTCGGGGGAGGAGGGGAGTGGGAGGGTGGAGACTTGAAAAGATAGATGGAGCTCGGGATCTGCAGAGGCCAGCGATGGAGCTAGACGTGGTGCTGTGGGAGGAAGTCGCGCAGCCTGCGTTTTTTTTGGTGTGTGTGTGTGTGTGTGTGTGTGTGTGTGTTTGTTTTCCTAGTTTAGGACCAGATTCTCCAGCTGTTCTCACCAGCTCGGTTGAACTGGTATAAGAGTAAGGGGAGCTATTAGTAGAAGTGATGAGAGGTCAGGACCTTGAGAAAGCGACTGCCAAAGCTTAGTAGATGTCATCAGGCAAGTTTCTGCCTCTGAGTTATAAATCTAGCTGATTGATTTTCTTCGTCATGTTTTCCTAGAAATCAGATTAAATGCATGTGCAGCTGCTTTGCCTTCCTGACCACATTCCCATTTATGTTCAAAATAATTTGCACCTAATACCTCCGTGCCTTTCTATTTGGAGGAGCAGATCATCCTTTGTCTTTGCTCCTTTGTCCCCATCCTCCTATTACAGGCTTTAAAGTGATGGAGAAAAAATACATGAACTATTGTTTTAAGATTGTCTTATAAATTTCCTTGGCAGTGGACCTTGTGTCAGACCCAGTGTAGCCACTCTACAAAGAACAATTTGATCCTGAAATGGGAGATGGGAAAATCTTCTTGATCTTTGTATAGGAAATATATCCGGTCTGTCAGAGCTTCACTGGAAGTACTCCTAAATCCTCAGAGTCCCCCAGCTCAACACAATGTTTCCTCCGCCTCTTAAAGACCTCTTCTGAGAACATGGGAAATTGTCCATGGTTGATTCTCGTACTGGACTTTTATGAAAAGAATATAAGACAAAATATCCCTTTAATTATATATTCTTTCACAACATGAGAAAGAAAACATTGAACATGAAATTCCCTCAGTTGGAAATACAGTGAGATTTTTGAGCTGACATTTTAAGGACCATTTTGAAGACCTAGTTGTAATTGTCATTGTTCTATAAAATGTCGGATCCTGTAATTGGAGCAACCACTGGATAGGAGAGAGCTGTTTGAAAACTTTGCATACATTAATCTGAAAGTTATTACAGCCTTCTAGGTAAAATTCCTCTATTCCTAGTAATGTTCCCTGCCTCCCGTGGGCAGGAATGAGGAAGAATGACAGAGCAAAGCAACCTCATCACATTCAGGTTATTACTTGAATAAAGGTGAGGGTCTGGTACCTTCCTTGAATGACACACAATATTCCTGGTGCCTCAAATGCACCTAAAAAAAGTTGGATTTTGACTCATGTTTAAACTGGCCAAAACTCCAAGCTCCACTTGGGCTCCAGTCCCCTCAACTCTAGCCAAAGTCGTGGTCTCATCTGTGCAGGTCAATTATAAACTTCTTGAACTTCTTGTCTCTCACTTTTTATGTCTTGAAATCAAAAATTAAATAGCAGGGCAAGAATATGCATTTGATTTAGGTCAGTGATGGGAATGGACTGAAACATCTACACACCCACCCCATAACTTACTGGTGTTATGATGTCAGGCACGCTGTGAAAAACAGAGAAGCTCTGGTACAGTGACCTGATGATCTTAGTAGTAAGGCATGTTACTCACGTGTTCAGGATGTGGCATATAGAATTGAATCCAGTCTCTGGAGCTGAATGTGGTGCTTTGGCCCCCTTGGGGGCAGTTTGTGTTCCTGATTCCTTTTATTTATTTAAAAACTATAAGTGTGCACCCCCTTCAGTATCCTCTTTTCAGGTGAGTATGGTGATCCATTCCTCCAACACCCTCTTCTCCCCTCTCCTCTCTAGGGCCTTTAATAGGTTTTGTTTGTCCCTGGGTCCAGGTGCCTTTGGATCTCACATGTTTGCTTAACATGGTTCTTCTCAGTGGCCATTGCCCTTCCTGCCATGAAAATACAACACCTGTCTTCCCAGCCAGTAATTAGCCGTCTCTCTGACCTGATGAAGCTGGCAGGACACTCTCCCTGCTACTAGAACACCCTGCAGACCAAAGCAGCAGCTGTTCTTGCCAGTGAATGCAGATCATTTGAATCAAACAAATGGAGTCATTTTCCACTTCTTTGGAGTTGCTGCAAATTTTAGTTTTTTTCCTAATAAAGCTTTCTGGTTCTCAGAAACATACTTCCTTAAATGAAGTTAGGGAAATCTGTGGAGCTGGTATGTACTGATAATCTTTTGATCCGTTTTTGATTTTGTGCGGCCCTCGGTCAGATGACAGCCAAGTTTGATTGATTATCATCATGTGGTCTTTGCAAACATACTGCCTCTCATGGAGACTGGCCCCAGCTGATCTTTAAGATGAACCTTTGACAGCCAGGTGTGCCCCTTCCTTAGCTGCCATGTGATGACCCCTCGCCTTGAGGATAAAGTAAAAGAATCCAGTGGGGGGAGAGGGTGAGTAAAATGGATGGACAGGAAAGGTGACGTGCTCTCACCAGATTCTGAGGTAGAAGAGTTTTTAAGAAGCAGTTATCTTAGAAAACTGAAATTGCTGGAGCCTAAAGTACATCCCAGTCATTCAGTCTGCCAGAAATAATTTGCCTATAATTAGTTCAGGTTTTCCAGAATGGTAGCCTGCTCTCATAAGCCGAGGAAGTGTGAATATGTGAGAGGGCCAATATAGAAAGAATCAAGATAGGTTGTTTCATCAGCTTGGTGTCCTGGAATGATTTTCTTTGGTTTCCGTGCTTTCTATTTTCCCTCGCCTCTTGGATTTGGGGGTAATGTAGTAAACCTTTCTGACTAGTTAAAGTCTATTTGACAGAGTTAATTCAATGAGATGGTGCCACTAACTGCTGCTTTATATCGTACTCCACCCTGAACTGAAAAGCACATTACTTGAAAGTTTGGAAGTTCCTTTGCTATACAGTATTTCAGCAGGTAATTGGTATCCTTTCATTTTTCTTAGGAGGATTGAAATTTTGAGTTTGATCAGCAGGATTTGCAGGAATTTCGTTTTTCTCCATAAAGTAAAAGGCTTTCATCTGTTGGGACAGTCTCTTAATTCTGTTTTATTTAACTGGCAGGGTAACAGCAAGCATTTTATAAACACAGTAAATAAGAAAGACGGGAAAGGTGAATTGCCAAAGAGGTCTCATGCCAAAGGCTAGTTTTCTCTGCTCAGCCGCCTCAGCTCTTTTTAGTCTGACTTATAAGATCATGACATTTGAAAATGTCAGTTCTTTATTTTTGATGTATTTGTGCTTTTTGTATATCTTAGAATGAGGGGTTTTTCCCCCTTCTTTTTCTTTTCTCTCTCTAATGTCCTCCGAGTGGCATCATGCAGGTGGTACAGGGGTTGCTGTCACTCGCGAGCTTTGGTGCTCGAGACCAGCACCGCGCAGGCTTCCATCTGTGACTGGTTAGACCCTATGTCACTTTCCTTTACTTATTTCTTTTTGTCTATTAAAATTGAAGCTGGGTCCCCCTATAGTTTGGCCTTGACTTTGTCTTTGCTGTCTTGCTCCCAGCAGCTGCCACAGAAAATACATTTTTTTTTTCTTCCACCACCATTATATTGAACTATGGGTGGGAGGGTGGGATTATCTCTCCCTCACCTTTTCTGGCATTCAGCTGTTGCTCAGATGTCTGTGTGATTCCCCCATCTTAGACGCCTAGAGAGATGACTCTGCTGGCTGGAAGTTTGCTTTCTGGTTCTCATGGGCACTTTTCTGGCTCTCTTACAGTATAGCGTAAGCACTGTCACCTGCGAAGGGAGCCCCTCAAGGATCCAGACGCACACCTGGGCATGTGGCAGGCACTGAGCCGAGGGGAAGGCGGCCACGCTCGGAAAAAGGCCAGTGGTGGAGTTTTCTATTTCCTTTCATCTGTGGTTTTGTGGCGCTTATCGTGAGAAAAAGGGGGCTTCTGTAGAACTATACTCAGAACTCCCTCCTTCCCCAAACAATGCCTGTTCCTAATTCTTCCTAAGAGTAGCTTCCCTGACTGTCGAAGCACTGCCAAGCCTCACGTCTGTAGTAGATCCTTAGCAGATAACCTGTATCTTAGCCTGTCCTCTATCCGCTGTGATCTCCTTTGGATATTCCCTTCTGAGCCAAGTTTTAGACATTTTTTTTTTTTTTTTTTTTTGCCTAGTGGGATGAAAAGAGAGAAAGGGGAACAAAGATAACAAAAGAAAGGAACAAAAGACTAAAAACACAGAGAATGGGTTAAGAAAAGAGGGCAAAGGATTTTTTAGAAAGGAAGTCAGAGGATGCCATTTTGGATTAAAGGTAGAGTCAGTGTGGAAACTTAAGTGAACAGAATGGGTCTATCCTTATTTTACCCTGGGGAATTAGCCTAGAGAAATTAAATTTCCGAACAAAAATGGCTTAGAAAGCTAACTTCATACTACCTACTTGGGATTGTTCCTCTTTAGATTCAATCTTAATTTAATGTGAATTGGTCCTTTGCATGCAAGGCAATATAAAATAACTATATGTCTGTCTCTTCTCTTTTCCCTGCTTTAATCATCTCAAAGTAAGTTATTCAGCTGTTCTAGCCAGTGCTTTCTCTAGAAATTATGTTAAAGACATTAGTAAGCAAAGCTAAAATTTCCCAACTTATGCTGATGTAAATAAAAGTACTTTTTTCTTTACAAACATACTTTTAAAAATATTCCTTTAAAAAATATTGATTAGTCTTTGTTATTGATTAGTCTCTGCAAATAGCATTGTTACTGCTTAACAGAAATCATCAGTGGGATGAAGCAACAGTGTTGATCAGATTTAAAGTAAGTCAGAGAATATGAGTATTTTTTTCTGGCTTTTCCCTTCAGTTTTATAACAGATTTCACCATTAACTCTCCACCACTACCATCACTCTTTGTAAACAATTCTTATAACTTTTAAGTAAATAAAGGTTTTTATGAATGAAACTCTTCTGTAGTGATTGATAACCCTATTTTTTAATGGGTATGGTTTAGACAGAGTGCCCCTGTAACTTAATGCAAATGAATTCTCTGTTTGAATGTTTTGGGTTTCCAAATCAGATAGTGATGTGATCACCATTTTGAAACTCTGGGAACTATGGAGGATCTCTATTCTGTTCATCCACTCCGTTTTAAAAATAGTCTTTTGTGAATGGTGATTTTAAGCAGAGTCACGTTGCTTGAGCTCTCCAATTTCTTTCCTATGTGGAGGAAATAAACTGTCCGAGAAAATTCATCTTAAAATGCTTATGGGGGGCCTCCCTGGTGGCACAGCAGTTAAGCGCTGCTCTGTGGAGCTGTTGGCGGCGGCGATGCGAGTTCGACGCTCAGCCAGGGAGAGTCCCACATGGTGCGGCAGACCTCTCCTGCCTCGCCCGCTGCTCCCCTCAGCAGTGTATTTCTGATCTGCCTGTTCTGCTCCCCACTCTGCCTCTGGTGAGCCCTCTCACCGCCCCACACCTCTGGCCTGTACCCCAGTTTGTATGTATAAATAAATAAATCCTAAAAAAAATTTTTTTAAAGAAAAAAAATGCTTATGGGTACAGATCCCCTGGTTGATTTAGGCTTCTAGTCCCCACATGATATTAAACTTCCCAGTATCTCTTACTCTCACCATCCCTTAAAATTTTAGTGATATGTGAAGCAAGGTGACTAGTGGAAATTGGGATGTGACACAGGATTAAAGGTTGAGGGAAGAACGTCCAACTGTTGTGATCATCACCAGAATATTGCTTTCAGCACTAGTTCAGAAAAAAATGTGTTCACTAAGTTTTTCCCTAAAAAGTTCTCACATTGGGCCTCTCTGGTGGCGTAACAGGTTAAGTGCAGCACTATGAAGCTATCCAGAGCCACTGCAGCATGAGTTCGGTCCCCCGCCAGGGAGCTTCCCACATGGCGCAGCAGACCTCTCCTGCCTCGCCCGCTGCTCCCCTCAGCAGTGTATTTTGGCCGATCCGCCTGTTCTGCTCCACACTCTGTCTCTGGTGAACCTTCTCACCACCCCACATCTCTGGCCTACAGTCCAGCTTGTATGCATAAATAAATAAATCTTAAAAAAAAAACAAACAGTTCTCACATTGATGAGAAAGGGCCCCCAAGCTGTTTAGGGTTTGCTTGCTCTTCCTGTTACAATGATTCTTCTAGTTGGTGGGCTTTTCCCTTCTCTGAGCCGCCAGGTTATCCTGCAGCTGTCACAGTATCTTTGCAGCAGCTGTACAGTAACTATAACAGCACTTTTCATTGGAAAGGTAATTCTTCGGATTTGTTTTAAGATTTAGAGTCTCAATTCAAATTTCAAGTCTTTCTTAAAAATCCTGTTTTTTTCCTCAGACTCTCTCTTACACCAAATGATTAAAGGTTTTCATCTTGATCTATTTTAGTTTGTCCCTGTAGTGATGATGCAAAAAGTATAAAAATGGCAGCTTAAAAGAAAATACTGTATGGCCCAGGTAATTTACAAATATACTTATAGATCATTCTGAAGGATGTTGTATAAGGCATACCAGAATTGGTTAACTGTATCTAGGGTGGCCAAGTCTAGTTGGATATTCTGTGCAGACTTGGGAGATAGTAAATTAACATCCGCTATCATACTAAGTATCAGGACTCAAAGGACATTGTAGGCACCTTACAAGTACTCTTTCTCCTTTAGTTGGATTTTATACATGCATTTTGCGATACTTCTTCCCACTAAACTTGAACATTGGTAGCCAAGAGGTCTTCCTAAATTATATCTGACTCATCTGTTTTACTCACCTATGAAAGTTGAGTCCCATATCTTTGGGTTGTAAGTGCCTACTGTTTTCTTCTGTTATAAATGGGTTTTATAAGCTTACAGATTCTGAACTAACCCAACTCATCCTAGGAATTGAAATGTTTTTCACTGTCTTTCCAGGTAATTCTGTAGGCCTCAAATCTTTGCTTCAAATTTAGTCGTGTAGAAACTACTTTAGAGAGAATGTGGCTTCTCTTATAGTGGTCTTGCGGAATTTTTCCTTTCCTAAGGTGAAATGGTTGGTGCATTATTTAGGAACAAAATTAACAGGCATGGGCAAGAACCTTTAAGGGGAAAGTTTTAACACTCCTGGGAGAATTAAAAGTAGACTTGATCAAGTAGAGTACACAGGCTATCCTTTTATCCCACAACTCCGTGTTCTATATGAGTTAGACAAGTTGATCCTTAAAGCTAATAGAAAAACAAGCCTATTAGAATAGCTCCAAAAACACCAAAAAGGGAAAACTGAGAAGGGACTAGTTCTACCAGATGTTGAAATCTCATATAAAGCTTCTGTAATTCAAACAGCGTGGTACTGGCATATGAATAAACCAATAGAACTGTGGACTAGAAAGCCTGGAAAAGACACAAGTACCTCTGGAGATTCAGTACAGATGAAAGCGGTATCTAAAATTATTGGAGTAAAATTGGACTTCATAATCCAGGGTGCTGAGACGGGGACAACCGGATTGCTGTAGGGAGCTAGATCGGCTTCTCACACCATACAAAAAACGACTCCAAATGGATTAGAAATCTAAAGGTTAAAATACTAAAACATACAAGTTCTAGAAGAAAATGTGGGTTATCTCCTCTTTATCTGTGGCATAAAGAAAGGCTTTCTAACTATGACTCAAAATCCAGAGGCAATAAAAGGAAAAATTAGATAAATTTAACTATATTAAAAATTTTAATTTGCATGACAAAACCAGTATAAAAAAGTTAAAAGAGCTGACAACTGGGAGACTTTTTACAACACAGACAAAAGGATAATATCCTTAATGTATATAAAGCTCTCAGAAATTGGGGCACAATAGAAAAATGGTGGAGTGGTATAGACAATTCACCCCTTGCCCCAAAAGGACATAAAAATATCACTGGAATGTAGAAGTTTAAAGTCATTTGTGATTAGAGAAATATATATTAAAACAGCATTTACATACCATTTCTATCAGACTAGCAAAATTCTAAAGTATGATAACATTCTGTTGGTGAGGTTGTGGAGAAACACTCTTAATGTCGATAGTGGAAATGCAAATTGATTCAGTCTTTCTGGAGGAAGATTAAGCCATACTTAACACTAAATAAGCACTTTTTAGCCAGCAGTCATACTTCTAGGAATCTACCCAGAAGATATATCTTCAACAGTATAAAAATACATAAGGATCACACTTATAAATGTTTTTGAAAACAGAAGACATAGGAGAGTAGTTGAATAAAGTATGTGTATCTATGCAGTGGTATATGTAGCTGTAAAAAAGAAAGAGGAATCTCTATGACCTGATTTGGAATGATTTCCAGGATATAATGTTAACTGGAAAAAAAACAAAGTACACAAGAATACAATGCACTACTTCTCATGTAAACCAGAGGATATAAGAAACCGCTTGTATGCTGCTCGGAACACAGGTGACCTGCTGAAACTCTGCTTTCATTCCTTTTGGGGACATACCCAGAAGTGGAACTGGTTGGATCGTATGGTGATTATTTAAATTTCCTGAGGAACCTCCATACTGTTTTCCAAAGTAGGCGCACCATTTTATATTCCTCTCAGCAGTGCACAAGAGTTCCAATTTCTCCATATCCTCACTAACACTTGTTTCTATTTTGTTTTGTTTTGATTTTGATAGTAGCCATTTTCATAGGTGTGAGGTGGTATCTTCTTAATTTAAATTTGTATTTCCCTAACAATTGTTAGTGATTAAGGCTGTTGAACATTTTTTATGTGCTTACTGGCCATTCATATATCCTCTTTAGAGGAATATCTAATCAGATCCTTTGCCTATTTTTGAATCCAGCTCTTTTTGTTGAATTCCAGAAGTTCTTTATAGTTCTGGCTATTAATTGCTTATCAGATATATCAGCTATATATTCGGTGGGTTACTTTATTATACATACATTTTTAAAATTTTTACAAAGTCCAGTTTCTTTTGTTTTCTATGCTTTTGGTGTCGTATCTAAGAAATCATTGCCAAATCTAATGTCATGAAGCTTTTGTCCTGTGTTTACTTTTGAGAATTTTGTTGTTTTAGATCTTACATTTATATCCATTTGGAGTTATTTTTATTGTTGTGGGTTTTTTTGGGGGGGGGGAAGGGTTGATATGTGGTATTAGGTAAGGTTCCAACCTTATCCTTTTGCTTGTAAATAGCCAGGTTTTCTAGCACCATTTGTTGAAAAGACGATCCTTTTCTCCAATGAGCAGTCTTCTCGTGCCCTTGCCAAAAATCATTTCACCACATATATGTGAGGGTTTATCTCTGGCCTTTCTATTCTGTCTGTACTATATGTCTGTGTTTGTGCCATCAATTACTGTAGCTTTGAGTATTGAAATCAGGATGTATGAATCTTCCATTTTATTCTACTGTTTCAAGATTATTTTGGCTGCCAGGGTCCCTCAAGATTCCGTATGATTTTTAGGATGGTTTATTCTACTTCTGCAAAAATCATCATTGGGATTTTGATAGGGATTACATTGAAGGATCAAATTTTAATTTGGTAGTAAGAGTTGTTTATAGCCTCCCATTATGCAGTTCATGATTGCTGCTAACACTGCTTGTTGGAAAATGTTCACTTATAACATGTATTTTTAGGATTATGTGTGTTAAAGCTTATCTGGTAATGTTTATCTGGGCAACTCCTGAAATCTCACCTTTTAACTTTTTCTTTGGGGGTAGATTGTGTGTTCAGTTAAATACTACCTTTACTGGAGAAAGGTGTCTTTGAAGGGAAGATGGCTGGGAGATGCTGTGTGATGATGGGAGAAAATAAGAGAATGCTGAAGTTGTTCATTTTAAGAAGCCATGCCCTGCCTACCTGTTTCTCTCATTTGGGGGAATCAATCTCATTAGCTATCAGGATTTTTAGAAGGAGTGAATTCAACTCCTTCATGAAATCTGTTCCCACCAGGGCAAGAGCGCAGTAATTTGCTGTAGCTTTCCTGGATGTTAGACTCAACAATAAAATTTTCTCTTTCAGAATTTGGTGTTCACCTGGCAGAGCTGACTGTAGATCCCCAGGGGGCACTGGCTATACGTCAGGTAAGTCCAGACTGATTGGTCCAATTTATAAGTAAATTCCCTTTCCTTGGTAATGAATCATTCTTATGGGAAAGAGGAAAAAAAATGAGGCTAGTTTATAATTAACCTAGGATTTTATACCAGATTTATATGTACTTCCAAGTGAATGTATCTGGTTATATACATGGTTTTTATATGTGAAGAAAGTATTTTTCTTGATATACTATTTGGCTTATTCTCTTCACAGCTGGCATCAGTCATTTTGAAGCAATATGTGGAGACTCACTGGTGTGCTCAATCAGAGAAGTTTAGGCCTCCTGAAACTACAGAAAGGGTAAGGAGAATTGATTAGTGTAGTTGTAGAGATATGTGGGCCCATTTTAAGGGATTAGGCTATCAGCATTTTTAGACAACATGAAGCAATTAAAAGACTAGACAGAAAAGGAGATTGAGTGATCTCTGGCATTATGGACACCATGCTGTAGATAAGAGGAGTATGGGGCTGACATGTTCAAATTCCAGTTCTTTCTTTAGCTATGAGATGTTGGAAACATTTTAACTTAGTTCTAAGCTTCAATTTCCTAATATCTAAAAATAGAATTAAAGTTCCTAAGAGTTGTTTGAGGATAAAAGGAAATAATGTTTCTATTTAGCACTGTGCTATTCAACCATTCTGTACCCCCAGGAAATTTTGAGGTATACAGTTTAGAGCAAAACTATTCATTGGAACTCCCTGGATTTAAGGAAGTGTTCTGTATCTCTGCTGTCTAGTCCAGTAGCTACTAGCCACGAATGGGTGTTGAGCACTTAAAATGTGTCTAGTGCAACTTAGAAACTAAATTTTTTATATTATTTCATTTTAATTTAAATGTGAATGTATGTAGGTAGTGCCTACTGTGGTGGACAGCATAAATTTAGAGATCACAGATCTCTCTGAATGAAGTTTGTGTGTAGTTTTGGTAGATAGACACCATGTTGTGTACACCGGTTTTCTAGCACACATGCTGGATAGGACACTGCCAGTCACTTATATCCCGTTCTGACGGCCAGCGGGCTTTTCTCCAATACAGGCAAAAATTGTTATCCGGGAGTTGTTGCCCAATGGCTTGAGAGAATCAATAAGCAAGGTCCGCTCCAGTGTGGCCTACGCAGTGTCAGCCATTGCCCACTGGGACTGGCCTGAAGCCTGGCCCCAGCTCTTCAACCTGCTCATGGAGATGTTGGTGAGCGGAGACTTGAATGCAGTCCATGGAGCCATGCGAGTGCTGACAGGTACCGCAGCCTTTTTCCTGGTGTTAGTGTGTCAACCCCAGGTGTCAAGAACACGTAAGAGAAGCTGTGGCTCAGACCTGTAGGAGTAGCTCTCCCTGATGCTCATTTCCCTTCTAGCTTTTATTTCCATGTCTATCTTCCCATTCCGTTGACTCTTTCCAGGTAAGTAAGTTCATGTATTGCTTTTACTAGTATCAGAATTTTGAAGTTGAATTTTTACCATTTAAGGGTAGAGTAACAGCACAGTGGTTAAGTACTCAGGTTTCAATTCAAGTCCTAGCTCTACTTTAACCCAAGTTACTTAGCCTCTTGAACCTGAATTCTTTTTTTTTTTTTTAAAGATTTTATTTGTTTATGCATACAAGCTGGAGTGCAGGCCAGAGGTGTGGGGCGGTGAGAGGGCTCACCAGAGACAGAACAGGGAGCAGAACATGCAGATCGACCAAAATACACTGCTGAGGGGAGCAGCAGGCGAGGCAGGAGAGGTCTGCTGCGCCATGTGGGAATTTCCCTGGCCAAGCCTCAAACTCGCGCTGCAGCTGCCGACAGCTCCACAGCGCTGCCCTTAACCCGTTGCACCACCAGGGAAGCCCCTGAACCTGAATTCTTAAAAGTCAAGTTAAAATAATGATAGTATCTGCCTCAGTGAAGCTTTTGTTAGTTTAAATGAGCTAATCTTTGTAAAATGTTGAGTGCAATAGCTGCCATGTGGTCAGTACTCAGTAAATTTTGACCACTATGATTATCATCATCATTCTAAATTATTTCGCATTTCAACCACAACCAAATTAAAAATGTCAAAAAATTCAAGTAGAATTTTTTCAGAAACACAAGAAAGTAGTTATATAATCTTGACTTTCTTTTGACTAACTTAGAGAATGTCATCTTCAGTATATTTTCTTTCTGTTCTGAAGAGTTGATACAAATATTTGAATTTTTAATCCAAGGAGACATGTTGAATATCTTCTCTGAGCTTGATTAATCTATCAGTCCTTCACAGAATCTATTTTTTTTAAATATTTATTTATTGCATAGAAGAACTGGGGTATAGGCCAGAGGTGGGGGTGGGGTGAGAGGATTCACCAGAGACAGAGTGGGAAGCAGAACAGGCAGATCTACTGAAATGCACTGCTAAAGGGAGCAGTGGGCAAGATGGGACAGTTCTGGTGCACCGTATGTGGGTTAGCTCTCTGGCTAGGGATTGAATTCAAGCCCTTATGGTGATAGCGCTGAGACTTAACCCCTGTGCCACCAGGGAGGCCCACAGAATCTACCTAAATAAGGCCTGAGTGTCCTAGTCTTTTGCAAGTTCTTCCCTCCTTCCTGTCCCCCTAGATGAAGTCACTACTCTATTTTGCCTTCAAGGAATTTTTTTAATTGTTGTTTTTATTTGGGTCTTTCACATTACTGTATATTCCCCGTAGGTTTCCCACCAAATACAAGAACGACAGTCAGCGAGAGATGGGGGAGGATTGGGGCTCAGAACGGGGGAGAGGGGAGCCTTCAAGGAATTTTTACCTAGACATAAGCTGTCTTGTACTGGTCTTTTAGAAATCCTCTTCCCCCTCGATTTATACAAGCATGTGGAATTCCCACTTATATCTCATCTTTCTCTTTGTGATCTGGTAGCTTACCTGAAATATATTTTTACCTAGTTACAAATGTAGTTTCTGGTTTTTTTAAATTTAACTTCTCTCAACACGTAGGCACAATTTTACTAGTCTCTAATTAATGTTGGTGGTAGATAATATAAACTCTTCCTTAGAAGCAAATCACACCTCACTTTTTGTTTCAAGACCCATGGAAACATGGCCCGGGTGCCTTTTTGCAATGCCCACTGAATTCGCGGTATCTAAGACATACTCGGGGTGTGGAGCAGACAAAACATTCATCTTGCTCAGATTTTCATTTCCCTGCTCTCTCCCTCCCTTCTCTCTTATGACTCATTGTTCAGGCGGCTTCCCACACCTCCCTTCATGAAATTACCCTTCTAAGAGTCTTTATTTGCAACTTCATGGTGCCAGAATATCAAATAACATATAACGTTTCCTACCAAGGAAAAGAAGCCTATTCCTTTCCATTCTTCAAATGCAACTTCAGCCCCCCCCCCTTTTTTTTTTAAACGAACCTGGAGAAAAACGGGTGGTTGTACATTTATCATGATTGGTCACTTGAAGAACCTTGTGCTTGTCTAAGGAAATCACTGTTCAGTGAGATCACATTTTTGTCATCCCATGGGGGAAGAACCATGGGGGATAGGTGTATCCTTTTGTAATGGAGTCAGCGGATTTGGAGTGCCTAACACCAGTATCCATCCCCCATAGCAGCTCCACAGAGTTCCTGGGAGGTAGACTGCGCTGTGACGGCAGCAACAGACCCTCGTTGAGGCTAGCAGGACGCCAGCATGTAGACAGGAGCCGGACTAGAGATGGGGCTTATTCTCACTTGGGTCTTCTAGATTCTGTACCACTCCCTCTTTAACACAACTTCCCCCTAAACTCCCCTGTAATAAAGGAAAGCTGACAAAGCAAATGGTATGAACAATGCAAACATAGCAACTAAGGATTGAAATTTTGACCCATAAGCAACAGCTTTTTATTCAGTCTCGAAGGTTGGAGATCAAAATGTTGCTGGTGTCCCAAGCTTTTTCTGACTTGTTGAGTGGACTTAAAATGCTTATTTTGGATGCAGGTTTGTAAAGTGTTAATAAATTGAGGCCGGTAGGGCTGATAGGAGTTTAAGATGTGGTAATGAATGGGCTTTGTTAGTAAAATTAAATCATAGCACATTTTCCATAAAACTTGTTTTTATTAATATGCCGTCTATCACATTTGTTTGGACTAATTTCCTTGCATTTCTAAATAAAATAGAACACTTCCTGTTCAAAGCTCAGAATTAGTTCTTCAGGAGGAAACTGTAGCTAGTAACGAAGACTCAGCTTTCAATATTTGATTACCATTTGACTTCTGGTGATTGATAATACCCGAGATTTTTTTAATGTACTGCCTTACATATCCTCCCTAAAAAGTGTCCCAGTTAACCGCTCTGTTGTTTTTATAGGGCTCTGAACTGAAAAAAGCAGATTCAGTAAAGAGACAGTAGAACAGGTGCTTCTATCCCACTACTTAGTAACAGAACCCAGGGTTTTTGCTGTTTCAGTGCCTTGTGGGGTTTTTTCAGAAGTGAAAGAAAAGCTGTAACCCATATTCCCCCACCCTCTTAGTCTTATTCTATGTGTAGGTTGCTTTTTGTCACATTCATGTGGCAGAAATCCCTTTCTGATCCAGTGAGCAGCAGTCTTGGCCTTCTAAGTCATAATGTCATTCACTGGCAAGAGTAACATGTGCAGAATGGTGTTGAGGCCTAGAATAAGCCTGTGCATGTTCTATGCACATGAAACCAACTTGCCCAGGGAGAATATTTAAAATGGAACTAAGGGGAAGGGACCTCAACATACATGTGAATGTCGACATGTGGACAAAGGCAGATGTTCACAAGAGCTCCGCCACAGCTCTCTGTAGTCAGAGGATGGTTTTCTTTCTTAATCTTAGGGTATTTTCCTTTATTTCCACATTGTTCTCTTTCCTCTGCTAACAAATAATCGGTCACTCTTGCAGCTTTTCCTTCCCCAGATAAGTTCACTAGGCCAGTTTACCTGTTTGGAAACTGCCACCAAAACGCATTTCAAAAATGTTCACACTTAATGACTTTGTAAAGCAGTATTTTTTCTTTACAGTACACTTTCCTTTTTGTAGAATTCACTCGAGAAGTAACAGACACACAGATGCCGCTTGTTGCTCCTGTCATTCTACCAGAGATGTATAAGATCTTTACCATGGCTGAGGTATGAAATCTCGACTCCCAAGGTCACAGTGAATAAGAATTGCTCAGACCCTCGTCCCGCCCAAGAAGTGGGAGACTTGGTTTGCTGCTGATCCTCACAACTAAAGAATAGAACTGATCAAGATCTGAATCTGAATTAACCTTAGACCTTTCACTTAGAACTACAGAGTCTTTGATAAAAGAGTGAAATCACTTATAGTATTTCTTCACATATCAAACCCAGTATCCTATAACTCCTAAGTGCCTGGTACCTACTGCCTATATGGTGCCCCACACCTCTCGTTGAGGTGTGCCACTTAAACTTGCTCACTCCAGCTAAGTATTTGAAAAAAAAAGTCATCTGTCACTGCATTGCATATAATAGTCCTTTCATATACTGTGTGTGAGTGTGTGTATTTAATTGATGTGTATGTATAACTTGTTCACTGTAAGATAGAATGCCTAACCGCCACACTTTTCTCTGCCCCAGCTAAGGATCTGTGTTTTGAAAGAAATAAATTTGATTAAATATATTTAATCAAATCAGCCTATAGAGGTCTATGTATAAGACCAGTTCCAGTAAATTCTAAGATTACTCTACTGCCTTTCATTTTCTGAATTACAAAAGTCTGTCTCCTGGACATGCATGAGGAGATAACGCTTCCTATATAGAGAATACAAACTCATCAGGATCCAATAGTCATAGTTTTCTTCTAGTCACAGATACACATACACTAATCTCATGGCTGTGCTGTGATTTTGTAACTCTGCCCTCAGGTATATGGTATTCGGACTCGTTCCCGTGCTGTGGAGATTTTTACCACGTGTGCCCATATGATCTGTAACATGGAGGAACTGGAAAAGGTAAATGGCCCTTTGGATCACTAACAGGCTTTATGCTGAGAAGCCTGTATTAATGCCTCCCATTGCCAGCAAAGCAGCGACTCATTATGGCAGTTCCACAATGTAAACTAACCACTGTTGTGAATAGGTTTTAACATTTTGATTAAGTTTTCATTTGTGTATAGTTTAGTTTCCTTTTGTTGGATCATTATTTATTCTAACACCTTATCCTCCTCCTTATCCTTTTCATACTAATCATCACCCAGAACTTTCTACTCTTTCATGGTCCTCTCATGTGAAACAAAATTAGCTAAAAATCCCTCATCCCTGTCATTCAGCAGCAGTGTGAAGAGTTGGGCTTATATAATGACTTTTAAGAAGGCCGTGGTGAGGAACTGAAAGTGTCACGTAGGACCCATGAAACCTTGGTAACACTTCAGTGACTCTATAGCCACACTGTTGGGACTTGAGCTGGGAGAGGTTTTGGTGGATTTTTTTTTTTTTTTGCTTTATTTTTTAAAGAGTGTCTCTTTTTAAAATGTTTATTTAGTAGAAGAGCTGGGATGTAGGCCAGAGATGCAGGGGGTGAGAGGATTCACCAGAGACTAAGTGAGGAGCAGAACAGGTGGATCTACTGAAACACACTGCTGAGGGGAACAGCAAGTGAGACAGGACAGGTCTGCTGTGCCACATGTGGGTCAGCTCCCTGGCCGGGGATCAAACTTAGCCGCAGCGGTGATAGCGCTGAGACTTAACCACTAGGCCACCAGGGAGGCCCAGCAGGGAGAGATTTTTAGATGCCTTGAATCTCAGTGTTTCCATATATGCTTTGAATTCAGTTTGGTTTCTGTTATCAGGGTGCAGCCAAAGTCCTGATCTTTCCTGTGGTGCAGCAGTTCACAGAGGCCTTTGTTCAGGCCCTCCAGATCCCAGATGGGCCCACCTCTGACAGTGGGTTTAAGATGGAAGTACTAAAGGTGAATATTTACTACCGTTGCAGTACTTGGAGTTCAGGAGGGTGGTTTTGAAATCACTGATTTTTCTCTTATGTCATTTGTAACTCTTGGGATTTGTTCTCTTTAACTTCTCAGGCAGTGACAGCCCTGGTGAAAAACTTCCCAAAGCACATGGTGTCCTCCATGCAGCAGATTCTGCCTATTGTTTGGAACACCCTGACCGAAAGTGCAGCTTTATATCCTTTCCAGAAAGCTAAGGGACCTGCTGCCACCATAGTTAGGAATCTAGCATTGGGTCTTACATTCATGTGGCTCCACTTTTTTTTTTTCCTTTATTGAGGTAACACTGGTTTACAATGGTTCTGCTTTTTTAAGTGAGTTTTTTAAAGTATCTACTCTTGGTGTTGGAATGTATAAATCACATTCCCTTATAGAGTATATGTAAAGCAGACTTCAAAGTCTATTTCTTTACTCTTCATCATACTTATGTGAGGACGGAAGTAAATTACACAGAGGAAGTTGAAGATCCTGTGGATTCTGATGGTACGTAGTTTATTTTATCTTAACAATAGTATCACCTAGTGAGAAAAAGGGTCTAGGAAAAGAAAAAGAAGTTAGAGAAAAGCAGTTATTTAGAGATTTCACTCGCTTGAGTTTTCTAATTGAGTCTCCTTTCTGTGTATTAGCTGTAGGGAAATGAAAAATTAAAAATCTTTAATCAGTTCCTCATAGACATTTGTATAAATCTCAAAAAAGCCATAGAATTTCTGCATTGGAAAGCCATCTAACCTAGCCTGCTTCTGGCATTTTGTCTTAATTGAGGGGGCGGGGGGGAGGGGGGCCTAGATGATGATACTTTCTTTTTTTTTAACATTTATACATACAAGCCGGGGTACAGGCCAGAGGCGTGGGACCGCGAGAGGGTTCACCAGAGACAGAGTGGGGAGCAGAACAGGCAGATCAGAAATACACTGCTGAGGGGAGTGGGCGAGGCAGGAGAGGTCTGCCGCACCATGTGGGATTCTCCCCAGCTGGGCGTCGAAAGCGCAGCGCTCAACCACTGTGCCACCAGGGAGGCCCGGTACTTTCATTTTTGTTTGAATATTTTTAATTCTTTCAGATCAAAAGTTGTCATGCTGGAAAATACATTCAGTGTTTCTGATTCTTTTACTTGAAAAAAGAATATTATCTTCAAACGTTCGTTTCTTTGACTACTCAGCCCCCTCTCCCATTCTCTGAGGAATAATGATTAGCAAGTACTTCACTCCATAATCTATGAAGATAATGTGGTTCATTTCCAGCATACATGCTTTCCTTTTGTTTTCTTGTCATTAAAGTCTTCTCTTGTGTATTTCCTATAGGTGAAGTCCTGGGCTTTGAAAATCTCGTCTTTAGCATTTTTGAGTTTGTCCATGCTTTATTAGAAAACAGCAAATTCAAAAGCACAGTTAAGAAAGCCTTGCCTGAGTTGATTTACTATATTATCCTGTACATGCAAATCACTGAGGAACAGGTAAATGATGTTTGGGGAACAGTTACAAGCTTATCTTTGGAGAGAACAACTTGAATATGAGATTTAGGTCAAGTGAAAAATTAATTTTTTTTTTTTTTAATAAAATCCCTGCTTGTTGGGGGCTTTATCAATTCCTCTGTTAGGTGATTGGACTTTCAGAATATTTTTACCACTAGGAAAATAACAATACAACCTCTATCCAAAGAACCTTTATATCTAGAAGAACCTGTTCTTACCACCATAAATTGTGAATGTAGCGATCAGATCAACCCACCTGGTTGGTGGGTCAGTAGACCAGAAAAAGCGTTAAAAAAAAAAAAAAACTCTTATATAAAGAGCATAAGAGTTGATAATTTTCATATTAAATATCCTACCAGTCTGACATTCAGAAAATTGATCTGTCAAGGAGAAATAACCGATTGGTACTAACAGAGAGCTAATCATCGCCAGATTCTAAAATAGTGTCTGCTAAAGAGCAATAACCATTGAGGCTTACCTTGATAAAAAATATGCTTCTCTGCATCAAAAAGACTTTTTACAAAAGGTTAACATCTTTCTGTGTCTGTTAATGAAAAGAAAGAACATATAAGTCAGATTGGCAGCCTCACAAAGACCCAACTTCATAATCCTTTCAGATTAAAGTTTGGACGGCCAATCCTCAACAGTTTGTCGAAGATGAAGATGATGATACTTTCTCCTATACTGTTAGAATTGCAGCCCAAGACCTGTTGCTGGTAAGAGGGTTACCTTGATACTGAACCCCATAATCCTAATCAGTCACTTGAGTTTTTCTTCTTTCTAGATGTCTAAATAAAACTGAGCAGTACTATTGGGTGACTTTATCTCAGATATTTTGGGGGGTAATACGGAAGCATCTCAAATAAAGTTTAAGGCCTCAGGATTTCCTAAGTCATTGCTACTGGATCTGATATACAAGTAATATTAGATGTAAAATTTGTGTAGAGGATTTTGTGTTCTTAAGACTAAGAATGGTTGAATCAGGAACATTTCAGTTTATTCTTCCACAAGAATCTAGAGCACAGATCAGGGGTTGGCAAACGTAAAAAAAAAAAAAAAGCTCAGATTGCTGAGAGATGAACATCCAAACATCTGCTCCTATTTTCTTTGGCCCTGACTAGAACATAAAATCATCTCTAGGCTGAAGTTCTATGAAGAGGCTGCCACTTGCTGCCTGTTGGGTCGGAGGTTTGTTCTCATTGTTGGTAAATCACTTCTCATTACTCTTTAGTATTTCTAAGGCATCTATGAAAAGTCACCCTAAGTGAGAATTAGTAGATTATCCTTATTTTTCCATACTCAGGCTCCCAGAGGATAAATATCTGATTTATTGTCATCCAAAACTGAATCTGTCTTTGGTTAATAACATTCTACTGAAAGTAGCCAAAAGGAACATCTGGGTAGCTTTCCATTGTCTAGATACTGCGGAAATAAAGTTATTATCTGACTTTCATTAGAGACTGAACTAACGGTGGTCATATCAATACACTTAATTGGGGTTTAGCATGTGTAGGTGAGAGGGTTTGAGCCATTCAGTTTGCAATTAAATTTGAAATTAAAATGGGTTTAATTGGCACAAGTAGATTTATTAGCAGCTCTTTTCTCTCCCTAGGCTGTTGCCACCGATTTCCAGAATGAGAGTGCCGCAGCCCTGGCTGCCGCAGCCACTCGACATTTACAGGAAGCCGAACAGACCAAAACCAGCGGCACTGAGCACTGGTAAGAGTGCGCGTGGGCCTTTGTCTTTGGGCTGTGTTGCGGGTGCTACATCTGAAGCACATACGTCCTCACTTGGAATCACCTCTTTTAAAGCAATTCTTCTCGTTTGAAAGTAATTGTTTTCCCCCTTTTTTGTTTTCCCCCTTTTAAAAAAAGCCTTGAAAGGATAGACTTACTTTGTTAGTGGTTTTCATTTTGTGTTTTGTTTGTTTTTTTCAATATAATTGACAGGACCTCCCTGGTGGTGCAGACGTTAAAGACACAGTGCCATCAAGCTAGCGGCAGCCACTGCAGCGTGAGCTCGATCCCCAGCCAGGGAACTAACCCGCATATGGTAGAGCAGACCTCTCCTATCTTGGCCGCTGCTCCCCTCAGCAGTGTGTTTCAGTAGATCTGCCTGTTCGGCTCCTCACTGTCGCTGATGAATCCTCTCACTGCCCCCCACACCTCTGGGCCACATCCCAGTTCTTCTATGCTTAAATAATTAATAATTTTTTAAAAAATATAATGAAATATAATTGACACATAGCATTACATTAGTTTCAGGTGTACAAAATATTTGTACAAAGAGATCACCATACTGTACATTACATGCACATGACTTAATTTTAACTAAGTGGTGCCTTTTTATCACCTTACCCATTATGCTCAGACCCCAGTCCCTCCTCTTGCAACCACCAGAGAATAGAACTAGTCTGTGAGCTTGGTCTGTCTGGTTTTTTTAATTGCACATGTAAGTGAGATCATATGGTTTTTGTCTCTCTCTGTGTAACTCATTTCACTTAGCACAGCACCTTCAGGGTCCATATCTTGACTATTGTAATTAATGCTGCAGTGACTATGGGGGTGAACATATAGTTTTGAGTTGTTTATTTTGAAAGATTTATTTATTTATGCGTACAAGAGCTGGGGTGTAGGTCAGACGTGTGGGCATGGGGGGTGTGAGAGGATTCACCAGAAGCAGAGTGACTGAAGTATACTGCTGAGGGTGAGACAGGAGGGTCATGTGGGCCAGCTCCCTGGCCGGGGAGCAAACTCATGCTGCAGTGGCTGCAGATAACTTCATAGTGCTGAGACTTAACCCCTTGAGCCACCAGGGAGGCCCTTGTTTTTGTCTTTTTCAGGTTAATATCTAGAAGTAGAATTGCTGGATCATTTGGTAGTTCTATTTTTATTTTTTGAGGAACTGCCATACTGTTTTCCTTTTTTTTTAATTAGAAAACAATTGTTATTAAATTTCATTGGTTTTAGCTATAGGTTTAGTTTGAAAGGGAAAATCAAATGGCCTTTTTGGGTCAGATTGTACTAGATTGCCCTGTTCTAACTCTTCTTCCCTCAGATATTTCTCTTTTTGACTGTATAGTTTGTTTTACCAGATCTCGGTGTCCCTTCTGCAGGTGGAAGATCCATGAGGCATGCATGCTTGCCCTCGGCTCAGTGAAGTCCATAATCACTGACAGTGTGAAAAATGGCAGAGTCCATTTTGACATGCATGGGTTCCTGACCAATGTCATCCTTGCAGACCTCAACCTCTCAGGTAGGTTTCAACACCGTGCCAGGATTTCGGAAGGTCTTTAGACCTGTCATCAACCTGGTTATATTGTTTGCTTAGATAGTGTGATTTATGTTCCTAGACTTAATTTCCAATAGAGCTGTGGGAGTCTACATCATACCATCAAGTAATTTTTGAAGATTTATTTATTTATGCATACAAGTTGGGGTGCAGGCCAGAGGTGTGGGTGGGTGAGAGGATTCACCAGACACAGAGTGGGGAACAGAACAGGCAAATCAATTGAAATACACTGCTGAGCGGAGCTGCGAGCGAGACAGGAGAGGTCTGCTGCGCCATGTGGGAAGCTCCCTGGCTGGGGATCCAGCTCGTGCTACAGTGGCTCTGGATAGCTTCATAGTAATGCAACTTAACCTCTTGCGCCACCAGGGAGTCCCCACCATTAAGTAATTTTTTGACACCAGAGGTTAGTCTGTATCTTACAAAACCACCCTCCGCATACTATGCCTGTCACAAACCAGTTATAGATTTGTGGTTTCCATGTCCCCCTCCGACTTCAGGGGCCTCTTCCAAGCCCAGATGTTATTTGTGCTACTGACCAACTGGCTGTAAATCAGAGGTTTCCAGGCTACTTCTCAGGTACAATAAGTTTGCTAAAATGGCACACAGAATTCGGGAAGCCAAGTTATTTACTAGATCACCAGATTGTTACAAAGGATGCTAAAGAGTAAGAATCAACAGCCAGTTAGAAGAGATGCTCAGGGCAAGACATGTACTTCCATGCCCTCTCCACACACACCATTCTGCAGATCTTTACATATTCACCAACTGGGAAGCTCTTTGAAGGCCGCCGCCCTGCCCGCCCCACCACCCCATCTTTTGGGCTTTTATGGAGGCTGCATTACATAGGCATAAATGATTAACACTGTGTGCCGGTGCCCTTTAAATTTACCAACCCTTGGGGCTGGCCATTTTCTGTGCCACCGCATGAATGGTATGAGCATTCAGTAAAATACACACAACTCCTGAACTACTGGATATTAAAAAAACTGTAATATATCTCATGAAACACCTTATACTTTCACCAAAACAATGTGTAAAGCTTCTAGACTGAGTACGATCAAAGAAATAGCTCCTAATAGTTCCAAATAAATCCACCGTGGCATGAAAAACCGGAGACTAGATGAACACGTATTAATACGTGAGCGGCCACCTGATAGTGATGACAAAAACACGTACTAATACGTGAGCGGACCACAGAGTGTTAACTTATTAGCTGTTGGCAATTGAATCTCTAGAACCTCTTCCCTCATAAGAGGTCAGGGGATGATTTGAGAGTTCCAACCTCTGTCCATGTTGGTTTTCCCGACTGCCAGCCCCCATCCTCCAGTGTTTTCTAAAAGTTATCTTCATTAACTTAAGAGATGCTTTTAATACTCTCAACACTTAGGAAACTCCAGGACTGGGGCAGGGTGCGGGCTCAGAGACAAGAAACTGTAGATGTGGACCAAATATGTATGAGGAATATGTGTTGGTCATCTGAATGACCAAATACATATTTCCTATAAATGACATCACAGGGAGTGAGCCTAGTGTTCATGTGTCCTTTAGGTAAAAATTCTTGTCACCCTGGAGCTTGGCTCATCTGTACCTCTAAAATAGCCTAGAGATGTTGACTCAGTTTTCAACAGTTAAGACTAATATTGCCTAGTTCCTAATTCTTCCATGCCATTCCTGTTCCCTCCCAAGTCAGGGATCTCGTTCTTGACTGGGCATTTGCCTGCATTGCAAATTTGGTTGTTCTCCCTTGAGAGTGTTACCCTCGTTCTGCTCTCAGTAAATCCAGAATACCTCAGGCAGTCTTTTTCATCCTCATTCTTCCTGTTTTCTGTCATTTTTCTCAAACTCATTCCTAGCCAGTCTACACATAATTAAAATGTTTCACTCTCATGTTCGTGTTAATTGCTCATCTTATTTTTTTTAAAATAGCCTTTATCATATTTCTTTACTGATTTCTCCAGCAGTGCAGAGCAGTAACTAAGAATCATTACTGTCCCTCTTTGTGACATTTTCTGCTGTATCGCTTCTGCCAAGGCTGTACCTTATTCTCACTTTCAGGACAAAATGGTCTTTGTTTCCTATTATGCCCTTGCATCCTGAGTACTTAAGTCATGGATACTTGCCATTGTTTGCTCCATTCTCAATACACTGACTTTCCTCTCCTTCATCAGACTGCCCGGGAAGTAGCCTAGGCCATTTGAAAACATTGCAGTCTGTGATTAAGTAGGTAACCTGTTAGAGAATATCTCACTTCTTCACTTCCATTCTCTGAATCATAGAATTAAGATGGTTGAGCATCCAGAGTTCAGATAACTTGGGAATATCCTTTTCACTCTGTACTTCCATCCTGCATTGTACTATAGTTGTTGAGAATGTTTTCTTTCTCCTGCTTGAATGGTAAGGCCTTGGAGAGTAGCTGTCAGGTCTATACATTTTTTTTTTAAAGATTTATTTATTTATGCAAGCTGGGGTACAGGCCAGAGGCGTGGGATGGCAAGAGGGCCCACCAGAGACAGAGTGGGGAGCAGAACAGGCAGATCAGAAACACACTGCTGAGGGGAGCAGCGGGGGAGGCAGGAGAGGTCCGCCGCACCATGTGGGATTCTCCCCTGCCGGGCGTCGAACTCACATTGCGAGCTGCAGACAACTCCACAGCGCAGTGCTCAACCGCTGCGCCACCAGGGAGGCCCAGGTCTATACATCTTTGTATCCCACACTGCCTTGTAAGTAGTTGGCATTCCAAAATGATACATTGAAGGGGAGTTCTCAAATCCATTAACATATTTCTTACGGAAGTTTCCCTTAGCAAAGAATCTTCAAAAATTCGTGGAGATCTGAGAATATTTAATATTTAGATTGGGAAAAGGGTTTAATATATAGCTCTTATTATCCTGCTATAGCTGAAAGCTTTTCTATACCAGCCATTTTCATCCAATTTGGTCTTACTCTTGAACACTGTCAGGGATCCCAAAGATACTTTTCTGTGAGTTTTATGTACCAATATTTAATATATTAGAAATTAAAACAAGAATTTGTATCTTTATGAATTGTGCTTTTAAAATACCATAATTGCAAATATATATTACACTAGCTGTCAGAACCATGTTGTTGCCCTTGCTATAACCTAGAAAACTCCCTGTGTACTCAAGAAATGATGACAGCTAATATCTGTATTGGTGTTACAGTGAAAATAGTTTTCACTTTTGAGACTCCCCAGAGCCCTTGGACCATACTTTAAAAACTGATAGTTTTTAGAGAAAAACAGAACAAACTTACAAAACTAACCAGAACAAACCCTAGAATATGACTACAAAATTGAGGTTACTAGATGGGGAGGGACCCAATGATCTAGGCCAAAGAACTCTGATGTGGGGGTGGTGCTACTCTATATTATATAAACTAATATGTAATTATTTGACTTTTGTAGTTTGTTATGTTCTGTTCAGCATTTCCCATCAACTACATACTTATTGTACAGTAACTTAAGCCCTGTCACGGCTGAGTAAGTATAGTCTCCGCCCTCCAGCAGCTTTTAGTAGGCAAGGGGTAATAGTCCCTATACCAGTGCCTGGAATATTAAGCAAAGTTTATCACATGGAAGAAAACTAAAAATAAAGGATTATAGTGACATGGATATGGCTAGGATTACTTCAACCCAAGAGGTTGGTTAGGTAATACAAGGAGAAGGGGGGCTGTGATAACTTACAATATGAACAAAGCATAGGGGTGGTAATATAAGATGTGAGTTTTGGGGAACAGTTGTAGGCTTGAGTTTGGGAGGTATAAAGGAAAGTCATAGATAAAGCTGGAATCACTGAGGGGCCTTGAATGCTGTTCTAATTCATGTGGTCTGTATTTGATGGACTGTGATGTTAGTTCACCGACAGTCTTAAATAAAGGAATGACAAAGCTGTAATTACAATGTTCCAATAATGGTTCAAGAAAAGGAAAAAACTAACAATGAAGACATTCAGCAGGCTAAAGAATAATACAGGTAAGGAATGATGAAAAATAGGCATGGGAATGGGGATAGTAAGTCTTTTAAGTCTTAAGAATATACAAATCTATTTTGCAAATAAAGTTACTCTGGGAAAGTGGTTCTGTACCATAGGTCACATATTTGCTTTTATCTTATAAAATGATGGTTTTCTCTCAATTACATTTTATATACACACACACATCCTGTAGTATTCCGTTACTGTGACAGTTGGGGAATGGAGGTGGGAAGGAAGAAGGGCAAGTAACAGGAAATCTTATTGTCCAGCTTCTGACTGCTCCTCCTTTCTCCCAGTGTCTCCTTTCCTCTTGGGCCGGGCACTTTGGGCTGCCAGTCGATTCACTGTTGCTATGTCCCCTGAATTGATCCAGCAGTTCCTGCAGGCAACAGTTAGTGGTCTTCATGAGACACAACCCCCTTCAGTTCGAATTTCTGCGGTGAGAGCCATCTGGGGGTAAGTATGCAACCTTAGGGCTGTAAGAACTGTTTGAAGAAAAGTTACTCAGAGTAGATGGCCCCAAACAGTAGCATCCAAAGGATTATGTTGCTTGGAAATGTCTGATGATGCTCTGCAGAATGAATGTTGGCTGGACAAGGAAAAACCCAGACCAGGAATATGATTTCTGTGAATGCCAGCGATACTCTGTTCCTTTTTGCTCCCCAACCTCTTTAAAATCACTGTAGTTCTGAATCACTACATGAGGAACCACAAAGAAGGTAACGTAGGGTATTTTAGAGTAACAGAGGGTTACACAGAGAAAGCCATGAAAGCATCATTAGAATTCTGGTCATTTTGTTGACTGATTACCTCTATATTAGAAACCAAACCTGGGGCACTGTGGCCTGGAGACACTGTTTTCCCCAGTTTTCCTTCTCGTTTCATAGCTAGTGTATTAGTGAATAGGGGAACAAGTAGTTTATTTATATTCCTACCCAGATTAGGAGGAGCATTGTTTTAAAGAATACTTTAAAGTCTAAATTTAAGGGTCTTGATTTAACCCTATAACTCCTAAAAACAAAATTCATCTTATACTTTTTTGCACTGTCTTACCTTTTGAAGCAGAGATTGAGATGCCATGTGTTATTATCTATGTTTTTATAGAACCTTGAGAGGAAGTGATGTCAGCAAGATGGCCAAATGGACATCCCTTGCTCACACCCCTCACTCAACAAATATAACTTGGTATCCATTTGTGTACAAAAGTGCTTTGATAGGAGAAACGAGACACAGATAGAAGACTGTGAACACTCCCGCTTTCCCACCCCTATGCAGTCTAAGAACAGGAGCACTGTATTGAGCAAACAGGCTAACACCCCGACACTACTTGCTGACTGACCATATTCCTGGTTATAGTTCCTGATACAGCTCCATACACTGAGTGACTTCACGACAGGCCTGTTTGGCTTGGGTTCTATCAACAGCACCATAGGCCGAAAGACCCAGGAGTAGTGGATGGTGGGTGAGTCTTTGTCTCACCCACCTGTGTGACAGGTAATAGGAATACAAGCTTCTATCCCAGCTGGGGACCCTAATGTAGTGCATGAACCAACTCCAGCCCTCTCAACTGGCATCCAGGAGCCCCTGGAAACACTGGTACAGATAGTCACCCATAGTGAGAGAGCCTGTGTGGAAGTCCAGGAGCCTGGCAGATAGTTCCAGCAAACAGTTGGAGCACAAAAGTCTGGCACTGGACACTTGGAAGAGGTCAGGCAGTAAAGACTAGAGGAGGTGGCTGCTGCTACTTCAAATGTAAAGACAACAATGCAAGGAAGAAACATTAAAAAACATGAAAAAAAAATCAAGGAAACATGATACTACAAAGGAACAAGAACACGATACAGAAAACTCATAAATATGTAGAAATTAAACAGCACTCTCCTGAACAACCAGTGGGTCTAAGGAGAAAAAAAAAAGATCTTGAAAAATAAAAATGGAATTATAACATGAAAACCCAACAGGATGCAGCAGAATTATTTCTAAGAAGGAAGTTTATAGAACTAAACACCTATATTAAGCAAAAAGAAAGATCTCAAACAAACAGTCCAACTTTACATCTCAGGAACTATCAAGACAAATAGAACAGCAAAGTTAGAGACCAGCAAAACAGTAAAAAAGATCAACAAACCAAGAGCTGGTTTTTGAAAAGATAAGCAAAATTGACAAACTTTAGATATAAGGGGAAAAGAGAGAACTCTAGCAGAAATGAGAGAGGAGACATTACACCTCATACCACTGAAATACAAAGGCTCATAAGAAACTACCATGAATGATTACATGTCAGCAAATTAGGGTAAATTCCTAGAAACGTACAACCTACCTAGACTGAATCAAGATGAAATGGAAAATCTGAACAGATCAACACAAAAAGAATCATTCAGTGAAAAGTCTTATAAAAGAAAAGCCAAAGACAAGATGGCTTAACTGGTGAATTCTACCAAATATTTAAAGAAATATTAACACCAATCCTTATCATACCTTCCCAAAAATTTTGAGGGTGGGGATGCGTGGCATTCCCAAACTAATTTTACAAGACAGCATTCAATCTGATAGCAAAGCCAGTCAAGAACATAAAAGAGAACTTCAGGCCAGTATTCCTGATGAATAGATGCAAAAATATTCAACAAAATAGTAGCAACCAAATTCAACAGACATTAAAAGGATCACATAGCATGATTGATTCACCCCAGGGATGCAAATATGGTTCAACATATGTACACCAATAAATATAACATAACACATTAATAGAATGAAAGGTAAAAATCATTTGCTCTCAATAGATGCTTAAAAGACTTTTGACAAAATTCAATATCTTTTCATGATAAAAACTAACAAAGTGGATATAGAAAGAAGATACCACAACATAATGAAAGATGTATATAACAAGGGAATAGCTAACATTATGCTTAGCAATAAAAGGCTGAAAACTTTTCTTCTAAGAACATAACGAAAGTGTCCATTCCCACCACTCCTATTCAGCTTAGTACTAGAAGCCCTAGCCAGAGCAATTAGGGGGAAGAGAAGTAAAAATTGATAGGGAGAAGTAAAATTGTCTCTGCAGATTATATGATCTTACACATAGAAAATTCTAGACTCCACGAAAAATCTATTAGAACTGATATACAAATTCAGTGAAGTTGGAGGATATAAAATAAACATACAGAAGTCAGTTGTATTTCTTAACAACAGTGAGGTATCTGAAAGAGAAAACAATTCCATTTACTATTACATAAAAAATAATAAAAATTCGAAGTTATTTAGAATAAATTTAACCAAGAAAGTGAGAGATGTGAACAGTACATTGAAGAAAGAAATTGAAAAAGACACTAATAAGAAGAAAGATATCTTATGTTCATGGATCAGAAGAATAATTCGAAACTCCTCATTATGCAAGACCATTTATAGATTCACTGCAATTCCTATCACAAAATATTTGCACAGAATTAGGAAAACAATCCTAAAATTTGTGTAGAACCACAAAAGTTTCCAAATTGCCAAAGTAATCTTGAAAAAGAACAAAGTTAGAGGCATCATACTTCCTGATTTCAAACTATTTAGCAAAGCTTTAGTAATCAAAGTATTGTAGTATCAACATAAACCAGACAAATTAATCAGTGGATCAGAATAGACAGCCCTGGGCTTCCCTGGTGGCGCAGCAGTTGAGTGCTGTGCTGTGGAGCTGTTGGCAGCTGTTCGCCGCCCAGCTGGGGAGATTCCCACATGGTGCGGCAGACCTCTCCTGCCTTGCCCGCTGCTCCCCTCAGCAGTGTATTTCTGATCTGCCTGTTCTGCTCCCCACTCTGTCTCTGGTGAACCCTCTCGCCGCCCCACGCCTCTGGCCTGTACCCCAGCTTGTATGTATAAGTAAATTAAAAAAAAAAAAAATAGACAGCCGAGAAATAAACCCACATAAATAATTTATGACCAAAGGACCTTCCTGGTGGCACAAGGGGTTAAGTCTCAGCATTATGAAGCTACTCAGCAGCTACTGCATCACGAGTTCGATCCCCAGCCAAGGTGCTGCCCACATGGCGCGGCAGACCTCTCCTGTCTTGCCCACTGCTCCCCTCAGCAGTGTATTTCAGTCAGCCAGCCTGTTCTGCTCCCCACTTTGTTTCTGGTGAATCCTCCCATCCCCAACACCCCTGGTCTACACCCCAGCTCTTGTATGCGTAAATTAAAAAATCTTTCAAAAAAAATAATTTATAACCAAGAATACACAATAGGAAAAAGAAAGTGTCTTCAGTAATGGCATTGGGCAATCAGATATACAAAAGAATGAATCTGGGCCCCTATCTTATACTGCAAAAGCCCCTATCCTATACTGACAAATGTCAGCTCAAAATGGATTAGAAATTTGAACATAAGAACTGATATCATAAAATTCTTTGAGGAAAACATAAGGAGTTAAATCCTTGACATCAGTCTTGGCAATGATTTTCTTGCATTTGGCAGTAAAAGCAAAAATAAACAAGTGGCATTCTGCAAAACTAAAGAACTTTCGTGCAGCAAAGGGAACCATCAACAAAATGAAAAAGCAGTGAGACAAAATATTTGCAAATCATATATCTGATAAGGGGATAATATTCAAAATATATAAAGAACTCACTACTAATAAAACAAGCCAGTTAAAGAAATAGCAGAGGCCCTGAATAGCCACGTTTCTACAGAAGGCACACAAATAGCTAACATGTGCATGAAAACAAGATGATGTGGAGAAATGGAACATTTGTACACTGTTGGTGGGACTGTCAGTTGATGTAGCCACTGTGAAAAACAGTCTGGCGGTTCCTGAAAAATTAAAAATAGCTACCATATGATCCAGTAACCCCACCTTTGTGTATGTAGGTGTCCCCTAGTATCTGAAAATATTCCTGCGAAACCTTTCATAAGCCAAATGTCAAGAATCAATGGAGCAATTGCCATTATTTGTATGAGAACATTTTTTAGTATTCCCAGACCCAAAAACAGCCTATAAAAATCATAATAAACCATAACATATAGTAAAAGCAGAAGTGATACAGAAGTACTCAGCCTGTGTGGTTCCTGGGGAACGTGCTTGGGGTACCCTTCTTGCTGTTTGAGATGAATGCTGCGTCTAGAATGTCTCACTGCAAAGTGAACACTGACTGCTATTTTCTTTTTTTTTTTTTTAAGATTATTTATGTATACAAGAGCTGGGGTGTAGGCCAGAGGTGTGGGGGGTGAGAGGATTCACCAGAGACAGAGTGGGGAGCAGAACAGGTGGAGCTACTGAAATATACTGCTGAGGGGAACAGAGGGTGAGACAGGAGAGGTCTGCTGTGCCATGTGGGAAGCTCCCTGGCCGGGAAGCAAACTCATGCTGCAGTGGCTGCAGATAGCTACATAGTGCTGAGACTGAACCCCTTGCGCCACCAGGGAGGCCCTGAAATGGTGTGGTGCGAGTGTGTGTGTGTGTGTGTG